>JASSUY010018087.1:0-177678 GCA_032466535.1 Forpus xanthops | reverse complement strand
GGCCGGGGCCGTGCGGGAGCGGGGCCGCCCCAGGTGCTGCCGGGGCCCGCGGCCTCTTTCGCTTTTCTTTCACTTGTTAGACGGAAGTTGGCTTCCTCCGCTCCGCTGCCGCGGCCCCGGCCCCGCGGAGCCGAGGTGAGGCGGGGGCTCCGCTCCGCCGCGTCCTGCCGGGGCGAGGCGGGAGAGGATGCGGAGGGGAAGTTTATGAGGGTTTTGAGATGATTCTGCGTTGATATTTGTTGTGAGTTGTGTGGGTTGTTTTCTCTTTCATTTCTTTCCCCTTCCGAGCTCCGGTGTCTCTCTGGTGAAGGTTGCTTGTCAGGTTCCTGCGCTGTCTAAATGAAAAGGAATTTAATTTATTTGGGACAAGGCAGTGTCAGATGAAGAGGCTGCTTATTACATTTAATGAGTATTGTGATTTTTTTTTTCTCCAACCCGGGCATATCTGGGATGGGTTTGGTTTTGTCCTTCCATGTGAGGTATAGGAGATCTCCCCCCACCCCTTCACATCTCGCAGGGAGGAGGAACGGTGGCCAGGCTGGGGCGATGTTTTGGGTTTAGATTATAGGCCCCACTTCTGGGGCTGGGTGTGTTTTACGGTGTAGCTTTTTGTGGTGCCTCTGCTGGGTTTTGATGGGATATCGGGATGGGGAGAAGGGGTTGGGCTAACCTGGGTGTGGTGGTGATGGTGGACAAGGCTCCATGGGGCTGGGGTGTGATGTGCTGGTGGGTTTCCCAGCTCCTGGCCGGGTTACATTTGACAAAGTGAACTCGGAGTTTAATTGGTATCCCTTAGGCTGTGTTACCATACTCTCTGGGACCCTTCCCACCGCTTTGGGCCCATACCTGCTAATACAACCATACCCACTCCTCATTTAAAACCTAAATGGCAGTGATGGGCCCAACAGGCCTGCGCTGGCGAGCTGCCACGGTCCAGCTAATTACTGCCAGAGCCAATGTGTACGTGTGCGTGTGTGTGTTGGTGTTTTTAATAAGGACTAAGATGGTAATAAACTGGTTGATGATTGACTGGGCCTGAACTATGTACTCTGATGTTGTGATTGAGAGGACCATTTTGTCACCATTTATTCCCTTTATTTATTTATTTATTTCTATCACTGATCCCAGGAACCAAACGGCTCTTGGGATCCAGCCATGGGCGTGTGGCTGCCTCCCTTCTGGATCAAGGAGCTGGGAGGCTGCGTGGGCAGCCCAGCAGTTAAGGATGTGGTGAAACTGAAGGAGGGCAAATGCTTTAATGAGTAATAAACAGTGATTTACCCCCGATCTCCATCTCTGGCAGCAGCGATGGGATCTGCAGGCAGCTGCCTCTGCCCCTGCTGGCCTGAGCCCTGCCCACCCATCCTGCTCCCTAGAAAGGGCCTGCAAAGCCAGCACCTTCCCCTTCTTCTCGGAAGCGTCAGGGGTGCTCAGGCTTTCTGCATGTTTCAGTGCTCCTGTATGGGAACCTGGGGCCGCAGTAAGCCATGGAAATGAGGATCTGGGAGATCTGTTTAAGTCAGCATTACGGTCTGTGTGTGGGTGAACCCGTCTTGTCATGATCTCGAGGCAAAGACCTGCCCCATAATCACCACCTCGAACCCTTATCTCCTTGGGCCAGCTTATCTCCCTCAGTCGCTGGCTCTTGAATCCTCTCCAAGCCCTGGGGCTGTGGCTCCCCGGAGGCAGTGCCCAAGGGCTGCTCGCCGAGCTGCCAGCTGGCACAGGCAGCTCCAGAGGGGTTTCTTTCCCAGAGAGACTTGGTATGTGGGGTCTGAGGCTGCTCTTGCCGAGGGCTTTCTCAGCTGTCAGTCCTTGCATGGACCTTCTAGGGCCAGAAGCCGTTTGTAGTGGTAGAGGGTTGGAAAGAATTCATGGACTGAGTCCATCCGCACAGGATCGTGGCAAGATGTTCCCTACATGTGACTTTCTGCGAGTCTGGTTGTAAATATCTTGAGTGACTGGGCACCTGTCACTTCCTTTGGGAAACTGTTTCCCAACCTAATTATCCTTGGTATGAGATTACAGGAACTGATTTCGGAATGGGGACCAAGAAACCTATGGTCAATGAGTGGAGAAGCACCTAATTTTCCACTCATAGGGTCATTTGGTGTCTTTGTTTTGTCAAACCACTGTTGTTGTTTGGAACATCCCATGGGCAGGAACACCTTCTCTGGACTGGTGCCAACTCTCTTCTGACAGTACAGCTTTTTGGAGAGACGTTGGCTCAGTCAGGGTTGGTACCGTTCCTATGCTGAGCTCATGGCCTGCAGAAGTTTCATAGATGGTTCATTTGGGTGTTCAGATCACTTTCTAACAGTTCTACAAGATGTTTGTTGGGTGGAAAGCATTCAGGTGCTTAAACCTACCTGGTGAAGACTCTTCCTTTGGAGAAGGTTTTACCAGGGCAGGGATTAACCTTCTCATCATGGTGTTAAGCAGAGCCCACATACTGCTTGATGAGCATGCTTCAAAGCTGGTTGAAGTCCGTAGGAGTATTTCTGCTGCTTTGGCACTGTGGAGATAAGTCACAAGAAAGACCAGAAAATTGATTCCTTAGATAAGGAACTTCTGTTTTCCCGCCTGCATCTTCTCTTATTCTTTCTAAACCAGGTCTGGTACCTAAAGAGTGGGGTCTGCAGGTGCTGCACCCTTCCACTGTGAAACACAAGCGTCTGAGAGGGACAGAGGCTGCTTTAGGACAGATACTTGAGCTGGAAGGGACCAAGTATTTAATATGTAGCTTCCGTGTCATCAGTTTCTCTTTCTGTTTTCCTGGACTATTTATGCTTCCACCCGGGGTCCTCCTTGCTGCTATCGGAAAGGGCTATCTGAGCTTGGAATTTATATAAGGGCTTTTCCTGCACAGCCTCCTCTGTCCCACATCTCGTGCTGCCAGCGCTCTTGGCTGCCCTCACAGCCAGAGCCTTTGTGGTCACTTGGACATCAGATCATCCCCCCAGGCTGCTCGGTAGCCTTCAATTTAGGTTTCCCTCTGAAAAGTTGATTGAAAGTGTCTGGAAAGTAATGCAAAGTGCTGTGGGAGGTGCAGACGATCAGTGCCTGCGCTGCATCTCCCACCTCCACCCGGGCTCCTTCCTTCCCTCCCTCGCAGGCTTTGGAAGATGCGGCCGTTCCCAGGGTTTGGAGAGCTCCGGTGCCACCCGGGGCTCAGCTCCCACAAGTGCTGACAGCGCAGAGGCCACACTGGGCTTTGGGAGAACCAACGTCCTCAGCTGCACTTAGCAGAGCAAAGAGGGGGCAGAGGAGGCTTGGCTGGGAGCAGGGGAGGGGCAGAACCTCCAGCCAAGAGTCCCACGCGGCCCCATCTCCTCCCCTCCGGTTCAACGCGGACTGGATCAATTTGGACGTCTTCAGCAATAAAAAATGCCGATGTCGTCCTAATTCACCAGGCCCCGAGATGACAGCAAATTTACATTTTTTAATTAAACTAGCAGCCAGTTTTTATGAGAGGGGGCTGGGTTATGCAAATCAAATGGTTGTGTACGAAAGATTAGGAGAGTTTGGGAATAAATTCCACAAATGCTAATAAAAGAAAAAAAAAAGGGAAAGAAAATGAGAGGGGGGAGCGAGAGGGACATTGTTCCATTAGCCCCTTTTAGACTGATTTCCCTAGGGAGAAAGCAGTGGGGAGTGAGAGATGGAGGCAGCTTTCAGAGACAGGTAAAATCCATTTTGAGGATTGAGAGCCCCTTGGACCAGGACCTTGTTGCTCCCTGTTTCCTCTCCCAGGGCTTGCAGGGGAGACAGAGGCAGACACCACTGGCAAATGAAAACTTGCTGGCTCCTTATCCCCATTTCTGCTTGAGCAGTGATTGTACAGGCTGGAACAGCAGCCGACTCTCTGCAGCCCGGTTGAGGATGTAGAGGGTACACAGTGCTGAGCAGTTGGAGGGGTCATGATGGTGTTTCAGGAGGGTGGATGTGGCAGGGGGGCAGAACAGTACCTGGGTGGGCAAAGCCCAGGCTCTGGCCACAAGTGAGTATTGAGGGTGTTACATTGAGCTGCTGTGGATGGGGACCCTCTTGGGGCTGATAGATGGGACATGGAGCAGGGCCGGCCCCTGGGATCTGTACCCTGGAGCATCCTCCTCTTTTCTGGACAGCTTTTGCTTTGCTGGTGGGCTCCTGGTCCCTGCCAGGAGCTTGCTGGTTGCACAGAGTAATATCCACCATGGGTACAGGGCTGGGCTTCATTCCATATAGGCACAGTCTTTGTCTGCAGAGCAGAGTGTGTTTTGGAGAGGGATGATGATGCTCTTCCCTCCCCCAGGTTGAGGACCCCCTTGTTGCCCATCCATGGGGCTGAGTCCAGCTGTTCCATTCCCTTCCCAGTGCATTAACCTGGCATCAGTCTTCTCCCCATTCTCAGGAGACTTCCCATCTTTCTTCATGTGATGATTCCAGAAAACAGAACATTTTGTCAAGCCTTTTCAAGAGCAAACAGTTACAGTGAACCAAAACCATGCCTTTCGTTCACGTGAAATATGTTCTTATTTAAGTCTCCCAAAGAATTCCAAGTTCTCATGGCGTTCGGGAGTTAGGTGTGGTGGCCAGGTACCGAAGCAATTGTTTGCTTTGCCATGGAGAAACACAACCAGAACATTTCTGGAGGCTGGGAAACTGCTTAAAGCTTCCAGTCCTAAGGCAGTTTCATGCTTGGAATAAAAGCTGAACAACCCGTGTAGGTTGGCAAGAGCGAGCGAGGGGTGGAGAGGAGGAGATACAAGGAAAAAAGGATGGGAAGACTCAAGTCACCGGGTGCACTTTAGTGCAATCCCCTGAGGATTTGGGTGCCTCACTAGAGAATTTTGCCACCCATTCCTGGTTTTGGGGTGTGAAGTGATGATTCACCTTCGTGCACATGCTTTCCTGTGGAGAAGGTGACATTTTAGCAGAGCCTCTTGTGAAATCAGTAAAAACACGGAGCTCCAGCGGAGCCTTTCTGGAGGTGCTCCCCACACCCAACACCTACGTCCCCGTCACCCTGTCCTGCACATGCACATCTGCCCCGGACACTCACATGCCCTGTGTTGGTGTTGGGCTGAACTTGGTGTTCCCCAGGTTGCTCTCTCAAGACATCACCTTCCCTGTGCTCGGGTTCTGTGCGCTTGCATCATTGCGGTGACGAGTGGATCTTTATTAGCAGCAAGAGAAGATCAGTATGGTCCATGCCCCTGTGATAAGTGTCCCCGTGTGCCCACTGCTGCTGCAGTGTGTCTCCTGCTGTTCCTCCTGCCAGGAATGATGGCCTGGGTGGCAGGGTTGGTCCACAGGCAGGTAGGCAGTTGTATAGGGGATTTTTGTAACGCGAGTTTCTGAGCTGAACTAGGGCCAAGTTCAGCCTAAATCTAACATAGAGAGCTCCAGAACAGGTCTTTGAGACGTGGCAGAGTCTGAGGATTTGGTGTAGGATGAATAACTCCTAATCTATAAAGTGGGCATAATCATACTCCCCTGTGCAGCCCAGAGCCAGGGCTGGGCGCTCCAGTGATGGAGATAAGGGAATGAGGCCTGGCTGCTGTCCATGATGGGTGTGGGGTCGGGCAGGAGTGCTCCTCCCTCCGGCCGGGGTGTGGAGCTGGGTGTGGGAGAACCCAGCCTGCTCCCACTTCCCGGGTGCTCCTGACCCATGGCACCCTCCATATCCAGCTGCAGCACCCGTAGGTCCAGGGTGAGATGTTGTGGACCCTCAAGGGGGGCTCGTCAGGACCTGGGCAAGGGGTGCTGAGTGTAATGGTACCATGGTGTGAGGCCCTCTCCTGAGAGTGGCTGGGATGAAGAAGCAGGAACTTTTAGCTTCCGTACATGGGAAACTGTCAAAAGCCAGGTAGCAACACCAGCTTTTGTCTGGTATTTCCAGAAAAACCCGGCGGGACCTGGCATCCCAGGGCATAATTTATTATGGAAAAATAAAATAATAAAGTCCCAATCCCTTTGAGGCCTGAGTCATAGAAGCATCTTCTCATTAAAGCAGCTCCACCTCTCCGCATGGTGTTTGCCAGCACCGTGCCTGGATGAATCCACTCCCCGAGCCGGCTCGCCCAGAGCAGCCCTCCTCCTCCTCTCTGCCTGTGCACCCCTCTCCTCCAGCACCCCTTCCTCTACCTGGAGGAGCATGAGCAGTTCCACATGGCAAGCCAACTTCTCCCTTCTTCAGGCCAGGTTGTTTTGTTGGCATGTTTTGTAGACAAATGTCTTCATCTCTTCACCCACCTTCCTCCCCCTGTGCTATCAAGTTCCCTGGGCACAGCCCTGGCTCCCACATCCCCTTCTCCCCGCCAGCCACGTGGGGTGGAGGTGTGTGTGTGGTATCTTGCCATGGCTTGAAGCTCTCTTCCAAGTGGCCCTCTGCAAGCAGGGGAAGGAGAGGAAGCTGCTGCTGGAGTAATTACCATCTGCATGTCCCGAAGGCAGGCAGCAGATGTTAGCAGGGGAGGACCGGATTGGAAGAGGGTGAGGGAGCAGAGGCTGGGGAGAGAGGGTCTGATTTTTCCTCTTGATTGCATATGAATATTTGTAACAGAAGCTCAGTAGGACAAGAATCACAGTTTTGCAAAGTAGATCCATGCACTTGGAAACTTTAAGAGGAAGCTCCTTTGCTGGCTCTCGCTGTGTTTTCAGTCATTCACTCCTGCTTTTCTCAGCCTTTTTCTATGCTGCACTGTTTAACTTTCCTTGCTAAATAGCTTTCCTTTATATCCTCCTTCCTTTCCTTATTCCCACAGACCCGTCATTCTTTGTCACTCTCCTGGACTTCCCATTCTGCCTTTGATTCTGCCTTGATTTTCCTTTCCTTTCCTCCCCCCCACCCTTCCACCTCCCTTCCATTATCTTACTCTCTTTATTTTTCATTTTCCCATTTGTCTGTGGGCTGATATTCAGATGAACGCACTTCTTCCACTTAAAGGAGGTCATGAATATTAGGATTTTTCCATCAAACAATGAAATATGGCTCAAATTACTCTAAAGAATAGGGCCCTTTTCATAAACCACCTGCTGGTTCTTTTGAAAGCGAGCACAACCACTTGCCTGCGTGCTTCAAGCAGTTGTCTCTCATCTCCACCTCGCCAAGCTTTGCCATTCCAATTTCTCCTTCTGAATTCGTTGCTCTTGGTGGAGTAAGTGTGCTCTTCCCAGGCTGCCAGCACCCAACGAGTCTGGGTTTGAACAGGTTGGGGCAGGATGGGGATTCTGGCAGGTTCCTCGCTACTTTGAATGCTGGTTTGTGATTGTGTTTTATTTGATTGCGGTGTGCTTGTTTGGAGGTTTTAGTTTTGTTTTCGACAGCATTTTGGTGTGAAGCTCATTACCTCTCAGCTTGACTGCGAGGGGGATCTCGTGTTCAGATGGAGATACACAGGCACCCACCTTCTTCTTGTCTTGCTGCTGTGGATCAGCCCCATCCCCTTGTTGTGAGGTGTCTGGCTCAGGCCTGGACACCAGCCCAGGGCTCTGGTTGTGCCCCAAGGCCCATGTGTGCACTGAGGCTGAGCTGAGCTCTCATTCCAAACTGATCTGTCCGGGCTGATTTTAGTTCACTGCTGAGGCTGGGGTGGAATTTGCCCGGCTCTTCCCGGCGAGGTGAGGACCATCCTGCAGCACCCCAACAACGAAGGTAGGATGGATCTGTACTGGAGGTGAGACCCTGAGCCAGGCAGGTCGCTTTCCTGCTGTCTCCTTCCTCCCAGCTACATGGCTTTGGAGAAGGAGCTGTGAGAGCAGCGGCTGCAGGCACCCTTCTCCTGAACCTCAGGAAGCCAGGGGTGTGCTCCGTGGCATCCTCCATTGCCTGTGGTCCTGGCTCTGCCTTGCCTTTGCACCTTTGCTAGTAGCCCATTAGTGAGGATGAGGAAGGCTGTGGAGCTGTGTGTGCCCTATGGGCCTGGAGAGCACAGGCAGAAGGGTCTGTGCATTCCCCTGGGAGCTGCCATGAGGCACGTGTGGGCAATGCCAGAGACGGGGACAACAGAGGACACCAACTTGTCTCAGACTTGTGTTTTCAGTCCAGCCTATTTATAATCCTTAGAGTTGCTATTTTTTCCCCAGTTGCATGGCTGTGTCCTGTCCTCACTATCTCCCATCTTCCCTGAGCAAACCTCACTGTTTTCCACATGCCTGTCCTGCAGGCACACAGCATCATCCCTCTGGGGCAGACACTGCTCTTCTCCAAGGAGGCATCTCTCCGTGGTGCCCTGCTTCCAGGCGTGGGTCCCAGCCCTCTCCCACCCACGTTTCCCTGGGCACACACTGCATGCACAGCCTGGGCTGTGTGAGCACCGAGTTTGTTTTGCCAGGGTGACCTGTTTAATCATCTCATTTTCTGGTGGCCGTTTATTCCTCGTTTCCACGGTTACAGCCCCATTAAGAGGAGAAGCAATAAGGCAGCGAGTCAAACAGGTAATAAAAACATTAAAGCCATGTGCGCGTTGGGAGGGAGCAGCAGCACTCACTGAGATGAGACGGGCCCTGCCAGGGAGCCTGAGCACAGTGCAGGACCACCCTGTTCAATTCCCAGCCTCTGCAGGGCCTTCCTGCCCACACAGCATCCCACAGCATCCCACCCTGCTCCCTTGGAGCGTGCTGCCACTCAGAACAGGGTCACTGGTGCCAGTGTGCATTTCCCATTGCTGTGCTGCCAGTGCAGAGTTGAGAGTAGGCAAAAGCACTTGAAATCAGAATATTTTTGGAACTGTATTTTATTCCAGCTGTATTTTAAGTCTCTGGCAAAACTTGCGGGGTTTCTGCTTCATTACCGTGATGCTGGTGGACCCAAACATTGCTCTGCTGTGGTACTGATACTCTGAGGAGTGCAGCCCTGCAGAGCTGGGCTTCTGCACAGCTCCTATAGTACTAACTGTTCAAAATACCAATGTATTTACAGCCAGCTACCTAAACCTGGAATATCACGACAGTGGTTCGAGGCTTTCCTAGGTGGAGTATCTGTTTACGGAAGGGCGTATTTGTGCAACCTCCATGAGAAGGTCAGGCTCCATGGAAACAGGATAGCTGGATCTGTGCTCCCTGGGCTGCCAGCAGGCGACTGTGAGGTGGGAGCTGTTCAACCAAGGGGATGATCCTTATGTCCATAGCTAGAAATGCAGGGAATGCTGTGGAGAGCAGCACAGCTGGGAGTTACTTCTGTTGAGAGGAATCCCCAGATTCCTGTTCTTCTATTGAGAGCTCATAAAAGGAGGGTAGCAACTCCTCTGGAGTAGGAGCAGGCAGAGAGCCCTGCTATCTCCATGTCTGGGTGCTTTCAGAACAGCTCTCTTTCCCCCTGACAGTGTTCCTTAGGGGGCTTGGTAGTTGAGAGTCTTTTGTTACGGTATGCTTGTTATCCCAAACTTGACTTTGTCAGCAAGGAATTCATGGCCTGTCTCCCTTGGGAAATTGCGGGCTAGATTTCCTCTTGGGCATAAGCCCATGACCTGACTGCAATAGCAGCAGAGTTACTTTTGCTTATCATTTCCCAGTGCCCATAGAGGCACTGGGTCTCAGATGGAGGGATGTTAGCGAGCGAATTGCTGCTTTTAATACCTGTCTTTCATGTGAGGACCAGCAGCTGTCTCTGATGGTCAAATGGCAACTGAAACAAGAATCCCTGGACATGGCAAGCCTGAGGTTTGGATTTTCAGAGTCACGTTGCGTTGGCCGGATTCTGGTTCTTTGGGGTTGCAGGACTATCAAAATTGCCCCCCCTCTGAGCAAGGAGGAAGGAAGCGCTCTCTGCAGATCTGCCCTGGGCTGGAGAATACAGCCCTGGGGAGACTGCTCTTTGTTCCAGCCAGTGTGTAGGGTTGGTCTGGGAACTGACTTGGTAATTCAGGGTGGAAGTGATTCTCCAGGACCCACCGCAGCCTCTCTCCATGCTGATACAAAGGGCCCCATCCATTCCTGGGAATGGGAAGAGGGGTTTGACCTTCCTTCGGGTGATCTCTGCCTATGCTGTGTATTACCCAGGGTAGCTACAAACCCTGATGCCTTATTCAAGCTGCTTATAAGTAATGGGCTTAGGCAAAACAAGCAAAGTGTGTAGCTAAAAACTCCCCAGCTCCATGTGGGTTTTTGCTGCTGGTCACTGTCGTAAAGGAGCTGATGCCCAGGAAGGGGTCTGGGCTTTGGATGATGATGAGTTTCACTGCGGATGAAGAGACGAGGTTAAACATCTCCCTTATATAGGTTGCCCTACCAGCAGAGCAATATTCGGAAGAACAAACAAGAGAGAGCTAGAAACTAATCAGGGCAATGAAGTAAACTAAACGCAAAAGTGTTCCACCTGCAGCTTTCTCTGTGCAATGTTCTACCCCATTATAGCCCCACTTTGGGGCTCTTTTTATGTCTTTCTGGCATTGTTTTGGGCTTCGCAGTTCCTTTTCTCCTGACTTGATCAGAAAGCATATTTGTGGCGAGCGTCTGTGAAAAGACCTGGCTTGCTGAGTAAATGTTCAACGTGGAAATGAGCCGCATGACCTTGAGGGGGGGAAGAGGGAGGGACGCTGAGAGAAATTCATAAAAAGCTGAAAAAGAAAAGAACAAGGAGGTGGGAGGCAGGAGAGGAAAAGAGAAAAGGCCTGGCCAGGCTGGAAGAAGTCACACAGCAGAGGGATAGTCTTTCTTGTTACAGAACATGGACGTGTGGGATTAGACATCTCACAGGGCCCGATTCTCAGCTGTGCTGAGCACTGACACTTGGAAAAATAGGCCCATTTAAGGTGACTCAAGTTGGGCAACAAAAGTCAGTAGTCACTTTAGATCATCCTGGCCTGTGTTCAGAAGGGTGAATTCTGTCCTTGGCGAAAGGCCCAAGGGAGAGTTCTGTGTACTGTTCCTGTTCCCAGAATAGGACCTGGGGTGGCTCCTGGACCTCATGCTGGTCCTTTGGGGCAGAAACCACTGTTTCCCAAGAGGGCTGAGCCTCTGCCTGCACTGCCCTGGCAGGGGACAGCGGTCGCTCTGTGGCAACCAGGTTGTTCTTTGGTGTGGAAACAGGGCCTGGATTGATCCGTGGAGTTGGGAGGGGATGTGGGTGTTTGGGAGAGGAGCTGGATGGAGTGGAAGCCCCTGTCCTCAGTGCAAGGGTGGTGAAGAGCAGCAGTGTAGGTTTCCCCAGCACACACAGGGTCTCTCTGGTGTGTGAGATGGAGATGTAGATACTTGCTTTTGGAAACTAGCAAGGATCTCGATCAGAAAACACCACGAAGGTGCTGTTCTGAGGAAAACACACAGGAAAATTTGGGTAGGGTCATGCTGCCATTCCTGCCAGAGACCAAGAAGTACAAGAGTTTGGGTTTCCAGAACTGGCTTTTTTGTGCTTGAAGGCTTTTACTTCAGCCCCATAGCTAGCCTGGGATGATCTAAACTGCATTTTAAAATGGTGTTACAGGGACTGGAGGGAGATGAGCGCTGAGATTCTGCAGGTCTGTGCTTTTCTCTATATAGGATGTTCTCCTTGCGGGTCCTTACTGTTGTGATGACACTAGCGCTGGGAAGCCCCTTGGTCCTGTGACTGCAACCATCAGCTCTCTGCTGCCCATCCACGAGTCACAGGAGGGATCTGGACACCCAGAGGTTTGCTGGAGCAGAAACCTTTGTGCTGGTCACCAGGCAGCTGATGGCTTCTGCTACTTCTGTGATGGTTGGATGCATGGAAAAGGGTCAGAGCCATTTAGGATCCCCTTCCAGGCATGTCATTGCTTCAGCTCCCCAGATTCTCTTCACTTCCGATAGGGAAGTCTGACTTCATCGACATCAGCACTTCTGACCCGCTGCACACTGACAGAAGCATTTCAGAGTGTGGGGCAAGGGCTGTGCTGAACCTCATTTATGTTTAAACAGAGCTGGTTGCCATTCTTTGCTTAAAACAAAAGAGCTGCGCTAATGATCTTTGCATACACATCTTTACATTCTCCTTCCTTTAGGTGGGGGGGTGAGCTCTTTCTGTAAGCCTGGAAATTGCAGGATTAGGTTTTCATGGCTCACATGGGAGAGCCCTGTGGTACGGAGGAGAGCTGGGTTTGATTTCTTTCCAGTTGGAGAGCGTGAAATAGTGGGGAAAAGTCTTGTTTAGAGATGACCTCAAAGTAATTCCTGTAGCAGTGCAGCGTGATGTCAGGCAGACAGTATGCAGCTGGGTGGAAGTGCAGACAGCGGGGCACGAGTGCCTGACACAGGGGAAAACCGGCATAAATAAAAGCCGTGGTCCAAGGCTTTGGGAGGAACTAGAATAAAGTCACCAATGCAGATGCCAGGGCAAGGAACTGTAACTGTACATTTAATAGCTTTGGATGTTTGCTTTTATGTGACAGTTGCTGTTCAGGCAAACAGATTGGAGAATTCCAGACTTGCATGGATTTCAGGGGTTTTATTTCTATGTGTTCAGCACAGGACATGAGTGGGATGGGAGCACAGAGGGGGGTAAAGCAGCAGGAGGAAGGGCCCTGCCCGGGCACCACGGTTTACCCATGTGTGTTCACTGAGCTGAGCCTTTCCCTCTCCTGTCTCCTGTCTCTGCGCTGAAGTAATTCAGCCCCCAGGCTCTGGTCCCCACCGCTCCTCGCATTGTCCCGTGCTCCCAGGAGCATCCTCTGTCCCATTCCCGTGTCTGCGCATCCTCTGCTTCTCCAGTGATGGACAATGGTGCCTGTCACTATCTTGCTTGGTTAGGAAGCTCTGCAGCCCCTGTGCGGAAAGCCCCATCTGGAAAGCAAGGGGCTATGTCCCTTGTTCCTGCCCTTCCTGGAGTCCCCTGACTGGTTCCGGGCTCAGCTGAAGCTGTCCAGAGGGAACAGGGAGGCAGAGGCATGTTTTCCCAGTTTGTTCTCCAAAAGGAAAGCCTGCGAGGGGTGAGGGGCAGGCTCCTCGCAGCGAAGGTGTTAACAAATAGCAGGTGATTAAACATGACAAGCAGTGACATTTCTGTGTGGGGTTCTCAGTACCAGCAATGCCAAGAATGAAGCTATAAACCCTGACATTTTGTGTTATGCACTGAGGTTTTTAATAGACATCTTTCCCTCCCTCCCCCCTGTTTATTTCTTTTATTCCTTTTTTTCCTCTGCTGTCCCCTTCTCCCTTTCCCTCTGCTCTCTTCCTGCCCCTCTCCCTGCCCCATCCCGAATACCCCCCACCTCCTCTTCCCATCCCTCTCTCCCTGCCCTTATCTTTGCTCTCTTGCTTTACCAGACCCATTTGTACGATGGCCTTCACTTTTCCTTTTGTTCCTCTCTTCCTCCCTATTTTCTTGTTACACTTTTCCAAGCGTTTCGTGGCGTCATTCCCCCTTCCTTTACTTTTTCTCTTCCTCCCCTTAACTCCGGTCTCTGCCATATGCACACACGCTCGCAGTCTTTCTCACACATCCTCACTCCCACACTTTATTGCACACACACCACCACTTCCAGCACACTTCCCTGCTCTCCCCCACACGCTCCCGCTCTCTCCTGCACCGTCTCTCACATGCGCTCGCACTTGCTCTTTTCTTTCTGTGCTTCCCTTCTCTTGCTCTTCATCTTTGTTACTCCCTTCTGCTGTCATCCTCCCGCTTGTCTGTTCTTTTCCACTCTCTCCCCTTCTCCCTCCCTTGCCTTTCTCTTTTTGGGGCCTGATGTAATACCCTAACCATGGGCAGCCAGGCCAGTTGCTTGTCAGGGAGCAGGTGTCCCACCCCTGAGTGATGTTTTTGTTAATAACACTTTTGCCCTGACTCAGAAGCCGGTGTTTTGGAGATGGGCTGTTGGGGTTTTTTTAAGGCCAGGAGCTGAGGAGGCTGTGCTTTTGGGAACAGTTGCTGGGTTTGGACCAAAAGGACTGCAACAGTTGTTCTGCTGAGCGAGAAACGTTGGAACAACTGCAGATTCCCTCTCTCTCTCTCTCTCCATATCTATCCAAAGGGCATTTGGAGGTGACAACCAATGCACCATCCCCTTTGCAGCCAGCACTCATTGGAGCCAACAGGCTGCTGCTGGCTCTTGGCTTTAGGGATGGGGCGCTTGTGCCACCAGAGTTGTCCTTCTGTATGAGAAAAGAACTTTCCTTTGCCTTTGTGTCTTCTGCTGATGGGGTTTGGGCACAAAATTAGCAAGATGTGTGACCAGGTCATTCAAAGACAGCATAGAGCATTCAGACACAGAGCTCTCCTCCACATCACCAGGTCACCTCATCTCCAGGACTTGGTAGTAATGGCCCAGCTACACGATGTGAACATAAGAAAGTGGCCTCCAGACACAGAAACACACAAGGGTTTGGTGGCAGTCATCTCCTCCTCGGTGCATGACCTGCCTGGCTCACTGTGTGTAACCATGGAAAGGCCATGGGCAGTGCATGAGGCTTCCCACCCGGCAGCATGCAGTGGTGTGGGCTGGCCCATCAGAGCCTGTCTGCTCTGCTGAATCAGCCTGGCTGTCAGCGCCAGGGTCTGAGCCCTCCCCATCTGGCTGCCCCCGGTGACAGTCACATTGCAAAAGCCATCCTGAAACGTTGCTTGGGGACTTGAGCTGTCTCCAGAGGCTCTTTGAGCTGCATTGGGATTCCTTCTCATCCAGCTGCGGGAGTCTGCCTCTCCCCAGGTCCCTGGGGAGGGTCCATAAGGAGCTCCTGGAGAACTACCACGCACACACAGCCTGTGCTGGCCACATCTGTACTGGGAACATCCAGGCCAGGCGAGAGGCTCTCATGGATGGACAGTGAGGACGGAGCCTGGAGCAGCTCCCATGTGCAGGAGGTCATTGAGGCCCCGGTGTATAGGGCTCAGCAGGTATTTGAAACGAGTCCAACGTAAAGCGCAGCTTCAGGCCCAGGATTTTCTCTTCCTTGACTCTGCAGTCGCTCTGAAAATCAAAATGCTTCCCCCTCAAGACCCCACCTTCCCATAAAAGTACCTCTCCCTCCCTGCCCGCCCAGGTCTTATTGATCAAGCACCACAGAGGGTGGCTGCAGCTTGAGTTGCCAAGTAGGGCAGATCAATAGAGACGTGCTATGGGATTTTTGGCAGCTGGGACATCCGTTTGTCCCTCCTTCCCTCCCACCATCCCTCCAAGAACCAGCCAGCATCACAGTGAAAGCGGGTGGAGCAGAACCCCATCTTTTCCTCTCAATTTGTCCTTCGTGTCCTGTACTGCACAGTCTGAGTGTCCCCCCTGTGCTGGCTCCACGAGCCCCTCTCTGCTGTTACCAGTGGCTGAGTTCACCCTTTTGTACACTGGGGCAATCCCGTGGGTCATTCCAGCATCCCCAAGAGCAGGATTTGGCCTTTATTTTTCACACAGCCTTTTAACAAAGGCTTCTTCCCTGCCTGGGTCCGAAGTAACTTCCATCTGCCCTTCTCCCTGCTGTGGCCATCAGTGCTGCCATACACAGATGGGGAAGACAAGGCATGGTGACTTGAAGTGACTTCTTCAAGGCCAGATTGGGATTCAGAGCCAGGGTTGGTGTTAGGAACCCTGGTTTTGCCTGTCCTTTGCCATTCCTTAGCCCCTTCTCTGGACCCAAGACAGTGCTCCTTTCCATGGTGCCCCATCTCTGTGGGTCCAAAAGTTGTGGGCCAGTTTATGAACCAGAGAACCAGAGGCAAAGGGGAGCAGTGGGGAGTTATGCAGGCAGCTTCCCTGCTCCATTACATCAGGAGAGAGTGGTTAGCTCATGTAAGATGTCCTTAACCCCTGCAAACCTTCAGCCTACCGAACCCCTTGTAGGTGCCTAGCAAGCACCGAGCAGAGTGAAGTTAATGAAATGTGTGTTTTGGGGAGGGGGAGGTTGTAGGGAGGCTCTGAACTGCACCCTGGGGCCCTGGGTTTATTAATGGTGACCTGCCATTAAAGACTAAAGTGCTAACCTGGTCATATTTAGCAGCTTTCAATGGTATCCCAGTGGCCTCTGCCTGCAATATCAACTCCTGCCTTCCCCCCGCAGCCCCGGGCCGGCAGGAGCTGACTCCAGAGTTTCTCTGCTAGGATGAGTCTGGCGGGCAGCACTAAGGAGTCTCTGTGCTGCTGCTACTGCTGCCAGACAGATTTCCACCCCCTCCTGCTGCTCCAAGCAGCTTCCCCCTCTTACTGCCAGGTCTTGCCAGGGAGCGCTCGGAAAAGAGGACCAAATCCTGGCATCTTCATGGCTTCCTTTACTCAGACAGAGCCTGGGGTCACTAGGAGAGGGAGACGTGCCAGAGTGAAGCTTGCAGGGTTTGGCCGTGAAGGGGAAGCGTGCTCAGGCTCTGGAGAGTGCTTCCACAGAGCTCGCCGGGAAAGGGCTGGCAAATTATCCCTCTGAGGTGGCAGGTTGGGAAATGAGGCAGCAGCTCTGCCAGACCTGATTAAAACAGGACTTGAGGCTCATGGCTTCAGGTCAGAGCAGGAGGCTGCTCTCCTTGGCTCTGTCCCTCCTGCTTCTGTCCAAAAGGGACGTGGAAAATCCAAGCATGTGGGGGGAATGTCCCCCAAGGGACAGCAGCAATTGGATACTGCAGTGATGGGCACTTCAGAAAGATGCTGGGGGCTGCTGCTGGTCCAGGCAGGGTTCAGTGTTAGCAGAAGGAAAGAAAACCTCCAGAGCCTCCTTGAAGCTAATTCTGCTCTTGATGCCTCCCCAGAAGCAAGATCCTGCTGTGCTCTCTGTGCCAACTGAGATTATTGCCTTCCCTGATCACTTCTTCCTGGATTAAAAACTCAGCACATAGTTTGCTGTGTATTATTCCAGGATACCCACTAGAAGCTGCACGTGGTGCTGACACTGGCAGAGGGCTTGGGGAACCACAGGGCATCTCCAGCTCAGGATGCTCAAGACAGGAGGTAGGGATGTGCCTGTCCCTTCACACCTCTGTTTAGCTGGGGGTGAAGGTACAACGAGCAAGGCCATAGGGGATTTTCCTCTCTCCAGCAAGCCCTGTAAGCCACAGAACCCTCATCCTCACACCCCTGCCCTCCATGTGGGCACGTTTGTCAGTGTGGGCTTCAGGCCATTCCCCATCAGAGCCAGCGAGGGCAGGGGCCTTGTTCCAGCGCAGGGCTCCAGCCTCCCAGCAGGACGAGTGCCGGTTTGGCAGCCAGGCTGGGGGCAATCCTCGCTCTCTCGTTTGGCTCTGTGCCCCAGCTGATCCGAAGCCAGGGCTTGCTGTAATCCCTACATCCTGTTGCAGGTCCTTAATCAGCTGGAGCCAGCCTGGAAGAGAAACAACAAAAACCCAAACCCCAAACTGTTGTGGTTAAAGCTCCCCACACTGCGGGGTGGTGGGGAGGAGTGTGCAAGCAGTGTTCCCGGGCTCCAGAAGGGAGGCTGGAAGGAAGAGCTGGAAGAGATTGAGCTACCTTGCTAGGGATGGACATAGAGGAAAGGACAAGTATGTGTTTCTGCTGGGGGTTCTCAGCAGGACCCGCTCCTTGGTGTTCCGCTGTGTATGGGGTCTGGGTTTGAAGTGTTGGTTCCTCCTGTTCTCCCTCCACCAGGGATGTTCTCCCCTTCTCACTTGGCAGGCTTGGAAACTCTCTGGGTTGTTGTTGAGTTGCTTTTTTTCCTGTTTAATGCATAGAATAACACTGATGGGTCTGAACAGCTCCAGCCAGGCGACGAGGGGAAAGAATAACAAGCTCCTGAATGTCAGGCGAAATTATGGCCCATTGCTATTTAGGGTGAGTCTGGTGGATTTAGGGCCTCTCTGTTCTATTGTCCCAGCTGCTCTGAGCATTGGAGCGGGCGAGACACAAGTCGGGAATTTTATTGCAGAGCATGTGCTGGGGAAGGCTGGTTCGGAATGCTTCCGGAGCTGAACAGCAGCGGTGGGGGATAGGGGGATAGTTTCTGTTGGAAAGTTGGTGAGATGTGCTGCTGGAAGAAGGTGCAAGGCTGGAAGTGCTGGAGAAGCGTTCAAGGCCAGGTTGGACGGGGCTTGGAGCAACCTGGTCTAGTGGAAGGTGTCCAGTGGATGAGTTTCAAGGTCCCTTCCAACCCAGACCAGTCTGTGATTCTACGAGAAGCGGCCATCCAGTAGAGCAGAGAGCCCCTTTGCTTCCTGCTCCTTGTCAGGGCTCAGCTCGTCAAGCTCCCCAAGTCCATCAGGCTTGGTCTCCATCCGTCAGACCTTGGCTGGTTGTCCTACTGCTGCTCGCTTCCCTGGGCTTACCCTGCTGGTCCCCATTCTGCATCGCATGAGCACACAGCTGCTCAGCACCTCATTTTCTCACCCATCTCTTGTGGAACATGCAGGGGTGTAGTTTGTATGGAAGACAGTCCATAAATGTGTGCGTTGTATGGGGATTGGGGATTTTGCTACCTTCTCTTGAATTGCTTTTAGCTGGTGCTGGTGATGTAAGCAGGGCTGGCATCATGCTCGTGGCCTGGCATGTTCTAGGGGAAGGGCTCAGATGAACAGTGGGAGCACAGAAAAGATGAAGACACTGTTATAAAGCAGGATGGAGATGGGTCGTCTGTGGGAAAGCGAAGCCTGCACAAGCCCTGAGCAGGGTGTTTCCTGAGCTTCCAGATATTGGCAAACACATTATGTCCCATGCCAGGGTGGGGAGGAGTTGCAGGGAGTGAGGAAGCCGTTCTTGCCTGGCTGTCTTCACAGGCGTTGAGGCTCGGCAGGGTGAATTCTTCGCTTCTTTGGGGCTCTTTTCATTTGACCGGATTAAAAAGCTTATTTGAGTTTCTTAAACCATTTAATCTAAAATCCCCAGGTAGATGCGCCACTGGATTCAGTTTTAAGCTTATAAACAAAATAAGTCTGTGTTTGTCTCTTCTTCGTTTTGTTCTGAAGCAGCAAGGGTTTGACCTGTCCTCCCTGGAGCCCGGGGGGGGTGATTGGGCCTCTTGTGCTTATCATAAGCACCTCTGGAGCTTTCTGAAGGTGCAGAGACCAGGGTGCTGGTGTGACCTTCCTGCAGCTCCAGGTTCAGTACCTACATGGGGTGTGGAGTGTACATAGAATCCCATTGCTCTGCAGGTAGTGCAGGGAGATGGGAAAGGAGGAGACCATTGGAAGTTATGGGAAATAGGAGGGAACAATGCTGCAGTGTGATCCACCGGAGCGGTCTGGGTAATTCTCTCCAGTTCCCGTGGTACTTTGAGAGGAGCTGGTTCTGCTCCTCTGTTCCAGAGTGCCCAGCCCCTTTCCAGGGTTTCCTCCTGCATCCGTCCTCTCCACCCGCTTGGAGTTCTTGTCTCCTTTCCAGCTCTGTATGGCTTTATTGCTGCCACTCCCTGCTCTTCTGAGGAGGTTTCGTGGACATGAGGCCAGTTGGGACTGCTCTCAGATCAGCCCAAATTGGAACAGTTCATGATTGGTGTTCACAGGAGAGAGGTGCTAAAGGTGCCTACAGGAGCTCCAGGAATGTCACAGCTCTGTGGTCCACGGTGCCGTGTTTCTGACGGTGCCTGGTGCCAGATGCTCCAAAGGAAGGTATCAAACCCCAGAGCATGCAGATGTAAAGTGATCTGCCTCTCTGTCCCTTTGATGCCCTTTCCATGTGTCCAACAGAGAACAGCTCGAGTTAGTGATGCTTGCCGTGGACGTGTGGGATGACAGTGGCAGTGCTCGGTCCAGCCCAAGGAGATGTGTCCTTTCCACATCCCATCCCCAGTGCTGGCAGCCACAGCAGGAATCCCAGCAGAAGGAAGCTGTGTGCTGTCCCAGCTTCCTTGTGCAGCCATGGAAATGCTGCTTCCAGCATGGTGAGAAGAAGGCCATGAGGGCAAGCTGTCCTTCTCATCTCTGGTGGTCTGTGCTGTGAGCAGAGAGGTCTCCCAAGGCCCAGGGCTCTCAAGGAGCTGCTCTATGAAAGGGGATGGTGGGAACAAGGCTGCATCCTTCTCCTCCCCCCTTCTCCCATGGAGCTGGAGACAGAGGGACAGGCATCTGTCCGATGGCAGCTTGGATAGGAGGGAGCCCTGTTGGCTTTGCCGAGGGAGCCTCTTTCTATATGGAAATGAAGAATTTAGGCTAATGGAGCTCAACCATCTCTAATTTTGCGATGGCAGGAGGATTTTGATTGAAAGTAATTAAGCAAGCTAGCTGTAAAATTAATTAAAGCAAAAGGGGGGGATTTTTTTATTGGATTGGATAGCGATATAGCGGCTGTCAAATGGGGGACGGATGGGGGTGACCTGAATTCTCTGCCCTCCCTCCTCCCACCCGGGACGTTTATGTCACTTTAATCTCCTTACAGCGGCTGGTGTGCATTTGTTTGAAATAATCAAGGAAATATGGTCAGAAATTGTCAGCTTTCAGATCTAATTTACCTGACAGCCCTGCGCGGACCAGTAAGCCTCTGTGTGCGTGTGTGTGGTGCATGCAACTGTGTGGTCATGGAGGACTCCTTGTCTCCTTTCTCCCCCCTTTCTCTTCATCCTGTTGTCTCTTGATTCCCAGCAGAAAATACTTGTGGCACATCTGGGACCGCCCAGCGCCTCACAGGGGAAAAGGAATAAGTTTGGGATTCTTGCTGCGGTCCTTTCTCCATCCCCAGCTCCCATCACTGCCTCCTCCCAGCCTGCTGCCTCATCCTTGCACCATAACCAGCTTTAGGGTTTAGGCAATATAGGATTATAGGGAGGTGGCTGTAATTCTTTATTCCAGATGGCTGGCAACTGCTAAACCCACTGTCACAAGTACCGAGTTATAAAAATACTTAAATTAGGCCCTTTGTTTCTGCCCATGTCCCTGCCAGGAGCTTGGCTTGCATGGGACCAGTGGGGGACTCGAGTCAAGACTGTAATGATGCTGGGGAGATGCTTTGGACTCGCACCTACCTGGATTCCCTTGCTCAGCTCCATCTGCTGCTTTTTGCCTTTAGCACTTGAAGAGAGATGCTGCAGTAGGAGCTAGGCATGGCTTGGTGTATGTGTGTGCTCACTTAGCAGGTGAAGGTCCTGATCCAGGGGCATAAGAATTACATTATCATACATCTTACTGAGGGATGCACACCACTGACAGAGATCCAGGTTTCCCCTCTGGACCTAACCCTGCAGGTACCTGAGACCTGTGGACCTGAGCTCAATGGGATAGAGACGGAGGAAGGAGGGAGGGAGGGCAACTGCTGTAGGGTCAGTGTTCCCTCAGAGCTGCCCGGGTGCCTCACATCTGTCCTGCTATGTTGGCTCATAGGGTTATTATTTATTATTTATTATTGTTCATTAAGTGCTGACAGAGTTGGGGCTTTTGTTTGTTTTGTTTGGGTCTCCATTTAGAGGCCTTTGCTGAGACAGATTTCAGTGCCAAGACCTCAGGCGCTTTTACAATTACAGCCCATGATCCTATTGTATTGTTTATGTAATGACTCTCAATCCCAAGGGATTCTGCAGCCTTTCTTAGACCCAGCACCCAGCACCTGGCAGGGAGAGTGTAGGGCAAGTGCTGGCCCCTGGTGCCAAGGAAAAGCTCTGGGCTTTACGTGCTAGGGACCATTAATGTGTAGACAGATCAGGCTGGTCTTTGCTGTGAGGATCCACATCCAGGGCAGTTGATTAAGCTGCTTCAGGAGGAGGAGCAGATGATTCATCCCTGCCACAGTCTGCGTGGTTCTGGAGTGTCTTGGTGGCTCAGACCTGGCTGTTGGGTTTCTGCAGCCCTGCCAGTCTGTCTCCAATACAGTGAGCTTGTGTGACCCGTCTCCTGCATGTCCCAGAGCATCCCCAGCCTTCTCAGCACTGGCCTGAAGCTTTCACCCTGTGATGTAGGAGTGTGGAGGATGCCTCAGCAGCTCTGTAAGCTGTTGGACATCAGTAGGACACGGTCTAGTCCATAGCCAGCTGCATGTGGCTATGCTGAGGTGGGCGATGAGCTCATCACCATGATTCCAGTGTTTAATTCCCTCTTTGCCACTCATTCGCTTTGTATCCGTAGCCATGCGAATGCCTAGCTTTGTGCCAGTGCTTCCTCATCAGGATAATGGGTATAATTAGGCTTCCCTGATTGAAGATAGCACCCAATGCTCAGTGTGCTGGCAGGGTTTTCCCTTTTGTTTAAAAATGCTTTCCAAAAAAAGGAGGTAAGACCCAGTCCTGGAGTGCTGGTTCCCAGATTGTATTCCAAATACATGCAGATTACAATCTCTGACAGTGTCAACCCCTTTCCTTGTGGGATAGGGCTGCTCTGAATGTTGGCTTCCCATAAACCCCAGCAGGAGAGTTAGATGAGGACCAAGTCCTTGGAAGCCCTCAGTCTCCTCTGTATTCTGCAAAATATGGGGATTGGAGGTTGTGGCACTTCTGACCTTCTGTGTTAATTACAAATATAACAGAATGTAATATCAAGAATAGCCTAAATAATTTCATGGCCTGTTAACCAAAAGAGAGCCTGAATTCTGGGATGTGGACCAAGCTTCCACTGATAATGGTGTATAAAGTCAGTGGTGTTTGGAAGAAGGGTCATACTGTGGTGGTTGCTTCTGTAGATTGCAAGACCAGATGATTAAGAGTGCATTAGATAATTTTCTAACGTAACATTCCCTACAGGCAGTTACTGGCATTGCTGTAGAGGCCTCCTGAACGACGTGTTGGAAAAGGAAGTGCACAGGACAGTCTTTCTGCACTGTGAGAATATTTGAGACCCCCATGCAAAGCTGTGCTCTGTGCTGACTCCCAGGCTCCTCAGACATGGCCGAGGAAAATGCACGTGAGTGCTGACCTGGGGGCACCTTCTCTTGTTCTGTTTGCACCTACTTGTACCTGTTCAACATACTTTCCCTCTCAAGCACTGCCACTCAAATGAGTCTGGAGAGACCCTGACTCCAGCGCAGCCAGCAACTGGAAAACATCTTGTAGCCGGGTGAATGGGATGAAGAGTTCAGATCTGGGTGGTGTGTCCTTCTCTCGGGTTGATGTGAGTGGAAGTGGAAAGGCATAAGCTCAGTCCTGCCATCACTGACATGGTGTCAGCTGGGAAGATCGTTCTGAGCTTAGCAGTGACATGAGCATAAGAGCAGAGGGGGATCAAGCCTGGTGGGTCTGGAAGGGGAGAGCTGTGGCACTGGGATGAGAGTGTATTTGATGTATTGATTTTGCTTGCTTGTGCTCAGGACTGGAGATCCTCAGGCTGTGGGGCAGGAGAGTCCTTTGGAAAGCAGATGGGCAGCTCAGCTCACATCAGTGCAAAGAAACCTTAGGAATGTGCAAAGAGATCTCCAGGAGTGAGGCGTGGTAGGGACACCTTTGCTGGAGAGCAGTTCAGGCCATAGAGCTGCTGGCTCTCACACAGCATCTTGCTCCAGCACTGATTCGTGGATGCTGTTCCTGTGCATCCAACTGGCTTGGGGCAATGAGGGGAAGGAAAAGCCAGAGCCAGTGGCTCAGCTGATCAGGCAGAGACTGCCCTGCCTGGCTTGGATTGGATTCAGGGACCTTCTGTAGAAACTGTCTCAAGGGCAAGTCTGAAAAAGCCAGTTACTGTTCATTTCCTTCATTTCCCAAGGAGGGAGAAAGCCACCGAGGAATGAAAATGTGGCACTTTAAGGTTTGGGGATATGAGGGCACAGTGTGGCTGGGCAAACGAGGCTGTGTTTGGTGATGTATCTGTCATCCCATTCGCATCCCTGGCAGTGGAACCCAAGGACCTCATGAGGATTCAGGACAGGCTTTCGTGAAGACACCCTGAGCAGTGAAGTGGGTGCTGAACAGGGCACAGGGCAACAAGTAGGGCATGGAGAGGCAAGTGTCACACTTGCGGATGAGCTGCTGGGGCCCAGTTAAAACACAGCTGTAAGGGAAATGGGCATCAGCATGTCTCCCACTCAACCTCTCCCTTCCCTTCTTTCCATCTCGCATCCTCCCTGGGGCACCATGCAGGTTGATCAGTTTGCGCCAGAATGAAGTAAAATCACTGAGATTGCCACAGTCTTGGTTTCATTAATTCTGAACCCTATATGGCAGCCCCCTTCTCTGTCTCTCATTTGCAGGGCTGTCACTGCCGGTGCAGGCTCACTTTGCTTAGGATTGTTTAGGTTGGAAAAGATCTTTAAGATCATCAAGTCCAACCATTAACACAGCACTGTCAAGTCCACCATTAAACCATGTCTTATGGAGTGAGCAAGTGTGCTGGGCAGGGAATCAGTGTTGTTTATGATGGGAGGGCAGGAGGAACAGCAGTCAGGATCTCTTCTTAATATTAATGTCTGTTCTCCTGTTGGTGGGTATTTGTCAGTAAGTGATGGTGTTGAGCTGGACACCACTGAGCTACTGGAAGCAGAATGAGGCTTGTTGACTTGGAGGAGCTTGAAATATGTCTTTGCCCTGAAGTGCCAATATAGCAACTGCAGAAACAAGCTGGTTAGTTCTCCATTGAGAAAGCAGAAGACAGAGTTCTCCGTACTACTGAAGGAACTGAGGAGGAGGAATCCACTTGATGGTCTGCTCCGAAGCCAGCCTCGTGGCATTTGGAGTATGTTTCATTGCAGAATGCATTTGCAGGACTGAGCTGGCAGGTTCACCTCCTGGAGGTGTGAGCAGGCACTTGGGTGGCTGCTACTGGTGAGATACTGGGGTTTCTGGGGGCATCTCCTGTGGTTGTTCGTAGAGCTGCTGCAAGCTCCATCAGCAGTGGAATCTGGGAGGGAAGGGAAGCTGTGGGCAGGCTGGGAATAGCTGGCACTGGATGGGCCCCACGTGTCCTTGCAGCAGTGGGGTAGCTCCATAGCCCACGTGTCCCAGCACTAGCATTGAGGGACAGCTTCATGGGAGAGGGCTCAAGGCAGCACTCCTCAGGTTCGCTCTGCACAGGAGATGCACCCTTACAGAGCTGTCTTTTTATTTGCAAACTGAGCAGTTGTACTGGAAGAGATTTAGCAAACATGGGACTACACAATGCTGTGTGTACTGAGTCACACATCAGGGCTAGAGCCAACGAGCACTGTGAGCTACTGAGGCAAGCATTTGAGAATAGTTACAATAGGCACCAAAAATATCTTCAAATGAGATCTTTCTGCATTGCTGCATGTTGGGTAACAGGGAGGGCTGACAACCTAAGCTTAAACTCTACACACATGCTCTAGAGCTCATCCTGGGCAAGGGAGGTGACTGGGATGGGAGCAGAACAGAAGAAAAGCAGTCTGGTTCCTATAAAGGAAGCCCTGAACAGCCAATTCCACATAGGTTGGAGGAGTTCTGCTGTGATGGGAGAGACAAGGTTGTGGTCCTGCATAGCGAGATAGGTTCTAGTGTGCAGTGCTGTGGTCCTGGTTCTGGCTGCATTTCAGGAGGGAATGACTCCAGAATTCCTGTTGGATCTGCAGCTCAGAGCTCCCCACGTCTGCACAGGGCCAGGGCAGGATCAGTCTGTATGGAGATGTCTTCTCCTATCTGGTTTTAAAGCTCCCGAGCAAGGGGGCTGTGCTTGGCTGCTCTTGCAGAAGCTCTCCCTATCGCAAGGTTTTCCCAGGGGTTTGCTCTGTGATTGCTGTTTCCTCCCTGCCACTCTCTTCTAAAGTAAAGGAGCTACTTCCCCAAATCCCAGGTCTGGTTTCAGACACGCAATTCCCCAAACTCAGATCCTGGGGGCTTGTCCATCTCAGACAGTCAGAGAGCAGGGAGGCTCTCAGTGCAGTGTGGCACAGACACAGGTGCAGGGCTGGTGGTGAGCACCAATTCCAAGTGCCCCGTCAGCATTCCCCCTTCCCTCTCACCCTTGCCTGCTGCTCTCTGCACCCTGGTGCTGGGATCATACCTTTGAGCACACCATCTCTCCCACTGGTTTTGCAGGCGTGTTTTCTGCCAGCGCAGGGCACTGAAAAGTGCTGGCACTGCCAAAAACCCTGTGTGCACTACGACTCCCCAAACATCCCTTTATTTTTATTGTTCTGTTAATTACTGTTTAAACTTTAATAAGTCACTTCGTCAGGAGGGGGGACCTGCAGTGAGGTTTCTGTGCAAACACTGGGCCCGGCAGTGACTCTGGTGTAACATAACCCTTTATACAATGTGGGAATGTTTAGACTGTAACAGAAACTTGTTATTTTAATGACAGTTAAAGGGGGGAAAAAAAAGAAAGGAGCGAATGAAAAAGGGAAGCAAGTTTGTTGGGGAAATGGCTCATCTCAATCTCTCTGTCTGGCCTCTTTTCTCTTGGCTTTAATGAGAGCTGGATAAGGAGGCTTTATGGCTTCTGCCAGAGCAAGTCTTGTTCCCAGAGATGCCCTACACCAGGCAGTATGTGGTCCCCTCTGTTCTGCGGGGTAAGGCTAACAGCAGAGAGATGCTGATGGAAGCAACATGGCTTGATTTTGCTCAGCAGCAGCAGCAGATGCCTAAAGCCAATTTGAGCTCAGTCTAATTAGTCTGACCCACACAAGAGACTTTCCCCTTCTATTCAGAGCTTCTTCCACTGCTGAAGTTGTTAAGTAGCTATGCTGAAGCAGATGCTGGTGTGCCATAGATAAGAGGGTCCAACATCCCGTGGACAAGTGGACTTTATAGCTAGAATTTTCCTTATTTTGACTGGTCACCACTCAAAAGGAGGAACGTTCTGGTTACGAGAAGGGGAAAAGGAAGAGGGAGAACCTGGCTCATACTCTTGGCAGTGGGAGGATGGGGGGCTCACAGGCATCCTTGTGTTTGGGCTGTGGCTGTTGACATCTGCATTGCTTTGAGGTAGTGGAGGATGCCTATGCAGTGGCAGATGTCCCTGCACCACAGCACTCAAGTCACCTCCAGGTTTGGTGTGGCTATGTTTAGCACCACTCACTATAGACAAGACCATATAGAGTGATATATACGATCTGAAAACCTTCAACTCCTGCTGACCTCTCTGCTGCTACAGTGAAATCCCCAAAATCTATCCTGAGGAGTGATGCTAGACCAGGAGATGGGAGGTCTCCCTGCTTTTCCCTGGCAGGTTCCATGTTTCCTCCTCCCTGGGTTGGTCCTAGGCAGCGCCACTCCCCTGGGCATCACAGAACTTTGGAGGGGTGGTTGGAGGGATGGGGAGTGTAAGGAGCTTTTGCAGGAAGCAGTGTTTCATAGCATCAACAACCTTGCTTGGATGCCAGCTCATTGCCAGGAATCCTGTTCCTCCATCCGGAGATCCTCTCTTCTCTTTGCTGATTTTCTGACCAAAACAAGCCTGGGGGACATGCATTCTATAAAGCTTTTTGATGAGGGCGAATGCAGGGTGGATTGGGAGGGGATGGGATCACGGGCCCCCGGGGACTGTGTTTCCCCAGTGGGGGAGCATGCAGGGGGCAGGCCAAAACGGTTCACGCTTTCCTGGCCCGCTGCTGGGTTGTGATTGTTATTGATTGGGTTTGCTGTTCTCGGCACTTTGTGTTTTTCCAGCTGAGCATTGGCTTGCCCCTTGGTTTTTTATTTCCTATATATTACTTTCCCCTCTGCTTTCATTCAGATACCCACAGACATCACACACGGGGCAGGCGGTGGATGGGGTAAGCCTGCAACCAGTGCTGTGCAGGGCGGGAGCGTGCTGGGGTCTGTGTAAGGTACCAGTAACATGAGAGCCTGCTGTCAGTAGGATTAAATTCACAGGTCTGTGTTATCTCTGGAAGTGTGGCGTACAAAAAGGTAAAGAAATCTGCTCTTGTAGAAGAACCAGCGTCAGGGCTTCATGTTGAAGCAAATCATAGGAACATGCACAGCGACTTCCCACGCTTGGGCACATACAGTGTGTATCTGGCTCAGGGTGCATAAGCCCTAAAGACAGAGGGCCAAGGGAACTGCTAGCTGGAGAAGTAGTTTTGTTTCATTTCCAATGTGTGGCTGTGATTGCAGACCCCACCAAGCCCCTTGTATTGGCCGTTCCTACCATGTGTGCTCAGAGCTCTACAGAGCTGCGCCTGCTCACGGGGCCAGTCCCTTTAGGAATGGCATTTTCCAGGTTCTTATGTGAGACTGAACATGTCCCAGCTGCAAAAATAACCAGTCTATATACCCTGTGGAAACAGGAGCAGCAGCGACTCATCTGTCGGGTCTGGGCAGAGCCAGCTTGTAACTAATGCCCCAAAGGGGCATCGGGCACTGCAGGCTACTTGTCAGTGTGCAGAAACCCAAAATAGAGACCTTGGCGATGCCCAGCCCGTTGGTGGGGTGAAGCTCTGCAGTGGGCAGAGCAACCGATACCTCTGGGCCTCTTGTAGGTGGGTTCCAAAAAGACATTAATATTGACTGGCTGCTCCAGACCAGCTGCGGGGCACCACCAACCCCAGAGCCACATCCCCCCGTCCCCTCTGTGCCCCTCTCCGTGGCCAGTGGGGTCACTTTGGTTGGAGAGCACAAGCTGAGCTCAAGGATAGAGCCCCCTGGACGGAGCCAAGGAGCCACTGGATAAAAACCGCTGAGGTTTTCCTTTTCTGTACAGCGCGTTTCCCTAAATTGCCTTTGACTGTGTGCATCGCTAATGAAAGTTTATGCCCTTGTTAGAAGGACAGGCAGGTCCGTTCCAGTTAGGGCTGGGTCTATCCTTCTGCCAACTGCCCTCCCCAGCACACACACACACACACACACACACACACTCTCGCTCTCCCTGGTGAATAAGTGGAGGCTGTTATAAAAAAAAGGGGGGGGAAAAAAAAAGAGGAGGGGAAAAAAAATGTCCATATTTGTGTAAGTTGCTTTAAAAGCATTTTAGCATGTCATAAAAAAAAAAGGGAAAGTACTCTCGGAAATTGATCCTGCACACGAGCCCATTGGACAGAAGGACGTCGGGATGTTAATGGCTATTTTGCTCCAGGGTGGCTTATTAAAAAAATTATACATAAATGCTTAAAATTGCATAAATTATTAAAAAAAAAAATAGTAAGCAATTTGCAATCCTGATCCACTTTTCCACTTTTTTTTTCCCCTATCCCTCCTCATCCTTTTCTTCCCTTCTTCCTTCCCCCTCTTCTCACCCTTGTCCCTCCCTGTCTGAAAATGCGATGTGTCCAAAATTGTCCCTGGATGTGTGTAAAATAAACAGGATTTTAACAGTGCCCCGGCAGTGGCCAGCGGAGCTGGCTGCGAGGGGAATGGCAGCGGAAAACAAGAGGGGAGAAGCAAACAGAAAAAGAAAGAAAGAAGTTTGGATATGATGAGTGTTTCTCGCAGGCGTGGAATGTCACCCACATATCCTGGAGATTGTACTGGGGAGGTTTATGATGGTTTCCCATTGATTTGTTTCCCCGACGCAGCTGCCGACCTCTATTGAGGGACAAACATAATCAGCACTGACGCAAATTAGATGGTTATTCGTTTTGAAAATTGACAGAAAAACAATAAAAAAGATGAAATGCTCCCAAATCAATAGATATAATGAAATTCAAATAATCCGAGAGATGAGGTCTCCATGGCAACTGATAATGTGGAAAAGAAAACAATTTAATAAAGGACAGACACACTTTGAAAACAGATTGGGCAAAGGGAAGGCGGGGGGGCGAGGGAGCAAGGGGGGGGGGCCGTGGGCTGGGTGGTGGTGGGAGGGGGCAGCGGGAGGAGGAGGAGGTGGTGGGGAGCCGGAGTCTCTCCGGTTGGTTAGCGGTGCCGTGGTGAAGGATCACTGTCCATCCCAAGGACGCTTGCCATAATTAAGAGAGGCTTTCGGTCCAGAAAGTGCAGATTCAGGTTTTAATACACAAAATTATTTCAGGAGCACTGAATCGGAAAGTCGTTTGTTATGACCTTCCTGAGAGGCCTGGAGCAGGGCATGTTGGAGGCGCGGCGGCTGAGCCAGCTGAGTTATGGCATATTTGTGTTTTTATAGTGCGGAGGGGAGGGGGGAACGGGGGAAGAAGGTTAAACAGTATTTACAGCTCAGTTGTTTTCAGAAAGGAAAGAGAAATAGAGTTCATGAAAAGATGCGAGTGGAAGAGAGAGGGAGAGGGAGAGATCCCCTGCCCGGCACACACACTCCGCTGGGACGCCAGCTCCAATGAGACACTCACCGATGCTCTTTTTGCCTTAAGGTGTGAGGTGCAGCTGGGCTGGGGGTAAAGAGGGGCTCTGTGGTGGGATGGGGAGTGTGGCTGTCCCTGCTGCCGCGTCTGGCTGCAGCGTCCGGCTGGGAGCCCACTGTCTCCTCATTCCAAGCTGCAGAATAAACTGCTCCTGGCACGCGGGCTGGAGCTGAAGGCGTGTGTGTGAGTGTGTGAGTGCATGCAGGGTGCTCTGCCTGTGCGTGTCTGCATGTGGGCTGCGTGTGTCTGTGGGTGCTGGGTGCGTTTGGGGCTGAGCAGAGCTGAATGCCTGCGAGTGTGCACCTCTAGGGAGTGTGCAGTCACTGTGCACCCACGTGTACCACGATGTGCAGGTGTAATACTTGTGCAGGCACAGGTACGTGGGTGCTCGTGTGCGTTAGCATGTGTTCTGTGTGCAGGTTGTTCCATGAGCATGTGCACAGACAGGCAGTTGTGTGTGTGTGCTGGGTGATGGATGCCTCTGCATGCGGTAGTGCTCCTGCACGGCCTCGTATTTGTACACGTGTGTGTTCACAGTTAGTGATAGTGCTAGCGCATGATGGGCTCAGGAGGACAGGAGAGGTGAGAACGTGAGCCTGAATGACCAGAAGAAAGAGCAGCAAAAGGCAGGACAGAGAACTGGGGTGGTGTGAGCACTGGGAAGCGAGGGGTGAGTGTCCCTCCCATGCAGCTCTGCCAGGACTGCTGAGTTGACAAGCTCAGGAATGTCCCACTGCTTTCACACCAGAGCTCAGCTCTCCTCTGGCCAGGCTGTGAGCCCCTTCCACACAAACAGGATGGACAAGTGTTCCTCCCAGCCGTGTTGCACACTATTTGCAGGTGCCAGGCATCTCCAGGGACTAAAGAGCCCCTGAACTCCCAGTGCTGCGTGTGATGGGTGCTCTTTGGGCTCCAAAAGACACTCCCAGCCCCACTTGGGATTTATAGAAACCTCTAAGACATCTGAGTGTCCCCTCTGCGTACCAAACCCAGAGAGTTTTACCTGCTCACATACAGCTCAGGCAGCGGCTGGGGGCTGTGGGGAGGATGCAAAGCAAGCTGCAAGGCTAAGGTGCTCGAGTTTACCCTCTGTCATGCAGCTCTTGCTGAGGTCTCATTTCCCTTGTGTGGGCTACCACACTGATTTACTTTGCAGGACCTTGAAAGACCACAATAATGAACTTTTCCTGGCCCTGTGTTTCTTAGTGATGCAACAAGCATTCGGGCTCCCAACTCCCATTTAGCTCCTGACTTCCCACTGCAATTAATTAGGAGTCTGCATTCTTTGTTGGGTCTGAGCTTAATAGTGCTGAAAGGGATTGCCAATTGCTCTTAAGCCACCTACCAGCTACAACCAGGGTTTGGAGGGATGCTTGTTTAGGAGGTGGCTCACTTAACCCCTGCCCTCGATTAAGGATTACTCTGAGCCCAGACTGAAGCCAGGGAGCTCTCCTCTGCTGACTTGGCTTATGGTGGGTTTGGATTCCCTTAGAGTAACTCCTTAAAGATAGTCACCGAGAGGAACCAATGAAACTTTGAGCATTTCCCTTCTGAAACCATCATTTTAGAAACACATTGTCTCTCCCAGGTCCTTTGAATTCCCCAGCCTTGGTGCTTACAGCTAAGTCTGCCTCTCTCTTTACCACTTCGATGTTTCACTGCCCCATCTCCTTCAGCATTTACTAAGGGGTTTGTGCAGCATTACAGTGAGGCTCACGTCTTGATCTCCTCTCATTCCTTGAGAGCTGCATCCCATGGCAGAACCTGCTCCAGAGCTTTTCCCAGGCCTCTTTGCTCTCCACCATCCTTTGCCTCCCTCTACATCTACCCTGTAGCCCTGGCACAGCACCCGCAGCGTGCATGTGTGTCTACAGGAGGTGAAGTTAGGCATCATGTTTGCATTTAGTTGCCCTGACAACACGTCTGGCTTCATAGGGAGTTTTCCAAGGGCCACAGCCAGCCTGCAGGGACCCGATGGTGATGAGCTATTACTCTTCGCTCTCCCTTTTGCGTCTTTCCCCTTGGTTTTCTTCACAACCTATGGGGAGATTGATGGCAGGATTGTGATGTAGATGTTAGCAGTTCTTCTTGATTTATAGAGTTACTTAGGCTGAGTGAGGCCACTTAGGCTGCTCCGGATAGTAAACCTTTTAACTGGACTAAAAGAATTAATAATAAATAAATAGGGCAAGGAGGAGAAACTGGATCAGAGAAGGCAATCCTCTTGGCTTTATGTTATCTAAAAGGAAACACTGAAAACAGAAGGCTCCCAAGGAGCAGCGAGACCCTGCTCAGTGCGTTAGGCTGGAGTCTGAGAGCAGGTTTTCATGGGACCAAGAGGAGGAAATGATTGAAACATCTTATCCTGTATTGATAGATGAAGTAGAAAATTGGCAGCGGGACACAAGGAGCTTTTGAGCTGTAGACTGTCCTGAATCACTGCTTCTCTTCTGCTGTTACTTGAATTGCAGTAGCACTTAAAATCGCAAACAAGATACTGGGCCTGCTGAGCTAGGCAAGTAATCTTTGACCATCTGATGGGATCCAGCAGGTTAAGGGCAAAATGGGAGCCTGGGTGATGTTACCTGCCCAAAGAGAAGAAGTGGGTGTATAGCAGAGCAGGGAGGAGAACCAAAGTTCCTGACTCCCATTACTTGCTTTTTCCTCCTCTTCTTTCCATTCTGCTCCTTTTGTTAATTCTGGAAGTTGCCTGTGTTACTGCTGTGCAGAAAGAGGGGCTTATTTCTTGTCCTTGGGAGGGTCAGGATATGTCAGTGCAGAGCAAGGCAAGGGAAGGGCAGAGGCAAGGAGCTTCATCTGAGCACTTGGGGGTGAGCAGCAGAGCCTTGGCAGCTCTCAGAGTAAGGAGGGGTGGACAAGATCAAAGCACATTTAGGATCATTTTTGCGATCTGCTCAGGAAAAGGTTCAGACGTGCGTTACTAAAGAGCTGTGAAGAAGGATTAGTGCTGTCCTTGCTCGCAGTTGAAGCACTTTCCCCACCAGCTGTGCCAAATGCCTGTGAAGAGCTGGTGGAGCGGCAGCAGAGCAGGTCAGCGGCAGGTGAGGAGGCAGCGTGGAGGCTGCCGTGGGGCAGGGTGAGCAGGATGGGGTCCGTGCAGGCTGGGGTGGTGCAGAGGAGGTGTCTGATGTAGGAGATGCTGCTGCGGCAGTAGAGGCGCAGTGCCGGTGTCCGTCCTGCTCTGCTGCCTGCAGCCGGGCTCTGCTCTCCAGCAGGGACTCTGCGGACTCTGGAGGACTTTGAGTCGCAGCCCATTGCACCATTGCAGCAGGAGAGGCTGTGCCTGGGCTGTGCTAGGGCCAGCTCACTCCTAGTGTGAGGTCTGTGCTGACTTTCTCTCCCTGGCCAGTGATATATGGCATAAATTAGGCCTCTGAAGGGGGATACTGCATCCTTAAGAAGAAATATGTCCTCATTTTTCTTAAACACCGTTTGCACTGAGTGAAATGTTTAGAAGGGACGCTGAGGGATAACTTTATTTCTTACTAGGGAGTTCAGAGCCGTTCAGTTAAACCCATAAAACACTGGGAGTAGGGAAGCTGACAGCCTGCCCGTGCATTAGAAAAGCCATTACTCATCTAAGGGAAATTCATCCCATGCTGGAGCTTGGCGTTACCAATGGGGTGGTCCAGGGGAGGACACAGGACCATCTCCCTTGGCCATCTAAGGGGTCAGTAGGATGCTCAGAGGTGGAAAAGGCTCAGTAAGAATGCAGCACAGAGACAGAGCGCTGATAGAGGTCTCAAAACACTGAGTAAACACCCAGCCCACGGGGTGGGTAATCATCCTCATTCCTCTTCCTCTGCATGGGGAAACTAAGGCATGGAAACCTGGGGAAACTGATGGCTACATCATGACTGGAAACCGGGCTGGAAGCCAGCACTCCTGGCTTTTAACCTCCAGCTTCAGTCTCTAAAACCAAATCCCTTTCCAGAGCAAGAGTGAAAGTCAGGAGCCCTGACCCCCTGTTTTGTGTTTACTGCCAGGCCATGTTCCCATGGTGGATCAGGAGTCCTGGCTCCACCTTCATTGCTCTGGTGTTGAGCCCTTTCTTCCCAGTGGGATTTAGAGAATCCACTGGAAGATGAAGGCAAGGTCTTCTAGGTGGTGTTAACAGGAATTCCTGTCTCGGATGACGGTTGGTGGTGCAGTGGGCTGTGTTACAGGTATGGCTGGATGACCTCCTGCTCTCACACAGGCACCCCATCAGAGCGGGCTGTGGTTGTTGCCCAGCGGGACAGGACCATAGGCGCTCAGTGTCACAGCAGACAAGGCATCAGCCACCAGGAGAGCAGTGACTTTCTGTTTGATATTTTATTTTGGAGGCTTGACACCAAAAGATTTAATATTTGTTTGAAATGAGAAACAGTTCTCAAATGAATTTGGAGAGCCTGGGAATTAATGTCAGCCCCCCCTCCCCTCCCTAAACACCCCTCCTCCCCGCCAGCTCAGCCCCCCCCTTTCAATTTCTGAAGCCTGCTGATTTGAATATTTATAAATATCAGTAAATTATTTATTGTAGCAATCTGCTGTGCCATTTCACCAATCGCCGTTAACACTTTAGGGCTCGCTCTTCAGGAGGACGCAGCTGGAGGAAACGGGCACCTGGGGGCTGAGAGCACGTTCTGGGGAGAGCAGAGCCACCCCGGTGATGGCAGCAGGAAGGGTTCCCTCTGCTTGAGGCACAGGAAGAGTTGGGGGTGTCTGCAGGAGGGGATGGGGACCCTTGTGCCCTGTACTAGGGGACACTGCAGAGGGATGAGGGGAGAGGTTTGTGTTAGTGAGGCAGGGCAGCAAGGATATGGGCTCCTTGCTGCAGCACCCTTGCAGGCTTTGCCCTGCGCTGTGCAGGGACCTCCCTCTGGCTTAGAGCCCTCTTTGCTTGTAGTTTCTGTTCCCTTGAGGAGGAAAATTCCTCTCGGTTTCTCCTGTCCCTTTCCCTCCTTCTGTAATTACACTTCTGTGCTGAAAATACACACCATTCAGAGATGATGTGGCTATTTTCTGTTGAGGGATGGGGGGGTTCCCCATGTTCATGAGCTCTTCTCCTGGAGAAGCCCCAGCCTGGTGCTTCCCCTCCTCTCAGGGTATCTTCTGTCATTCACTGCCCAGTGTCTGTATGCAGTCCCTCACTGTCACCAGAAAATCAGAGCTTAACTCTGCTGCTGAGAAGGCTGAGAAAGAGAAGCAGGACCGGCTGAAGGGAACTGGTACTGGTCTCTGCGCCTTTGGGTCAGGCTGTGGGAGCTGGAAATAGGGAGCAGAGTGGCCTCTTGTGTGGCTGGAGGTGTCAGCGTGGCAGGCAGGAGAAGGTCAAGCAGTGCTGAATGCAGGCGGGCTGCGCTCTGAAGTGAGCACAAGAGCAGTGCCCGGCTTCTCCTCCACGGTTTGTGCATGGGGTGTGTGGGGAGATCCCTGAGGGCTTTGGGAAGGCAGGGGGTGTGTGAGGACACCCTGGCTGCTCGCTTCATTCCTCCTCCCACAGCTTTGAGCCTCCTTCTCCTTGCCCGTTGCTGAGCTGGAGCCTGTCAGGTCCGACTTTCACACCGAGGGCTTCCCCGGCTTCACGCGGGCACGCACAGGCGGGATCCATGCTTGCAGGGCAGAGGAGGTTGTTAAAGAGCCTTTGTGAACTCCCCAAGGTCAGCCAGAAGAGACGGCATCCGCTAATCCAAGGTCATTTCCTGGGCTAAAAGCAATAAAATGTTTTATTGATAAAATGAAGAGGGGAAAATACACACTAAATCCACTCCCACGCATTGTGGGCCATACCCCGGCTCTTGCTGCCTTTGCCCTGCCCCTGCCTGGGATAATGCACAAGGCTTTATGCTGGAAGGGAAATGTTTTCTAGAAGGGGCTGAGTGTTTGGCTGCATTCCCTGCCTCCTCCTGGCATGTGGCTGGGCATTAACCAGGGCCTTGCTCCGGGGGAGCCCAATGTGCCATCAGCCTTCTGCTGTGAAGGTTTGGCTCTGTCCTAAGCTCCAAACCTTTGGCTCAAGGGTGAAGAGGCTCTAGCAGCATCCTCACCCGGCGAACAGTGCTGCCCTCCCTGTTTGAGGCTTCGGGGCAGACTGGAGTCTCTCCAGTCAAGCTTGCACCAGAGTGGTTAAAAGAGAAAAGGACTGTGCAGTATGTCAGCCCTCCTTCCTCCCCCTCCCCGCCCCAAATAATACTGTTAATAATTAATCGAATGAGAGCTTGCAGCTCCTGGAAAGCTGGCACTGGGACCTCCCTCTTGAACGGAGCTGCTCAGCTGGGCTTAAAACTCTTCAATAGGAATATGAAAGCTCCATCTGTTCGATGTACCCGGCCCTCTGAAGTGACAGCGCACCGGCCCTCCCCAGCCAGCACCCCTCTCCCTGCAGCACCGGCCCTCCTGCCCCTCTTCTTCCCCTCCTCTTCTGTCCCTCCTCAGCCCCATCCATTGAGGCCCCACCTGTACCCCCAGCTCTTGCCATGCCACTGAGCTCCTGCACACAGCCAGGACCCCTTCTCCTCCACCATGCAGGCTGGTTCATCCAGCTCCCCTGTGCCCCTCTTTTACAGACAGAACCCTTTCCCCCCTCTACAAGGGTCTCTTTCTTCACTGACCCAAAGCCAAAGCCAGACTTTGGTTCTCTTTTCCTCTTCCTGCAAAGCCAGACCTTGTCTTCACAGCACAGTTTGCCCCTTGCCTAAGATGCCCTATTTCTGTCCATGCTGCAAAGCCCTCCATTTGCACACATGCTATGCCCCCCTTCTTCCTTGGGGAAAGGCAGAGCTAAGCGATGCCCACCTTGGCAGCATCCCACTGTGGTGTTAATGGCAGGGGAGCTGCTGCTTCAGGCACTGCATGGAAGGAGAGAGCCCTGGGCTGTACATAGGGCACTGCAGCATGTGGGGTCCAGGGGAAAGAGGGGCAGTGGGGACAGAGCTGGGCTTGTGGGCGCTTCAAGGGGGACAAGGCAGCAAAACAGTGAGGTGAGGTTTGTGCTGCTCCTTGCTAGGCCTGGTTGTGACAAGCTGTAGCTGTTCTTCAGAGGGAGGTTTGCTCTGGAGATGCCACTGGGCTGGGTGCGGATCGGAGGGAGCCGGTGTCCCCTCACAGGGTGTGGGGAGGGGGCGAACGGAGTAAACTCCCGGTGGCATTGTTTTCAGAGGAAGCGCTCAGTGTAAATAGAGCATGTGGGAGAGTTTGTCCTGGGCAGAGATGAAAAGTCTGTGTGACAAGCTCAGGTTATAAACGGCTTCCTCAGATTGATGCGAAATCAAAACATTTCTATTTAGACGAAGAAAATGAAGGGGGATGTTTACTTAGCCTGGAATCTTTAAACAGTGCAATGGAGACGCAGGGTGATTTGGGGTGGGAAGCTCAGCCCGGAGGGAGGGAGCCTATGCCTGGTTTTGGGGGTACAGCAATCCCAACCTTGGGGTCCTTCATTCAGCAGCTCAGTTCCTCTCCCTCTGCCTGAGTGAACCAAACTCAGATGCTCTGGTCCCCTCTTAGCATCTCTTTGTAAGGTGAAAGCATTTGAAAGCGTCTCTTTCCCTACTGCTTTTGAAATTGATACGCTAAAGGAGGGAAACAGAAATGTTGGCATAAGTAATGTCCCTCCTATGCCATAGACAAGAAAATAAGGCAATGGAAAGACAAAATGATATATCCAGGCTGTGGAGTTGGTTGGCAGAAGCTGGGAGCTCTGCTTTCCCGCGCATAGGTGGGATGGAGATATCAGAGAGCCCTGGTACCACAAAGCAAACCCCACCTCTGGGAGGTCAGTTTCATAGGCCAGGGAACAGGTATGTTTTCAGAACTTGCTTCACTTTAACTGAAACTTTAGGAAAAGACTCCCAAAGTGTTAAAGAGCAGAACTGCAGTGCTCAAAGAAAATGTCCCAAACACAGAAGGGACAGGAAAGTGTAGAGGGGAAAGGCAGGAGCTGGGGGGGCAGAGGGGCAAATCCAGGGTGTGTGAGATGGCAGGAGGCAGGAACCGGGATGGAAGACGAGTTGCAGGCTCCCCGGAGTTGCTGTGTACGCGGCAAGTGCAGCCTCGGGAACGTCTGTTCCTCTCTTCCTTTGAATAAATATTTATATATTCATTTGCCGGCTGGTGCACACACTTGGCTGCTCACCTCCAGACCAGAATAATGGGACCTGCCCTCGCTACAGAAAGGGGGAGGGCAGTGGGGATTTGGGCTGCCGCGTGTCTGCCTCCCCGTTATCTCCAGCTGCGAGCGATGCTGCGCTCACCCGTTCAGCAGGGCTGGGGATAGTGCGAACAGGGAATCACGAGGCAGAGCTCAGTGCCATTCCCCAGCCATGGGCACCCACCCTGGGCACCGCGCGGAGGCACCGTCCTACCCATCCATAGCCACCGAGGCTCCGCTGGCCCTTCGCCCGAGCATACAGGCAGGAGCTGTAGGTGTCCTGGCTGGGCTCCAGTTCAAGCTCACAGCAGCCTCCTGAGATTCCCTCTGTGGTACCAGTTGCACATGGGATCGGCCTTCACTTTCTGCCCTAAATAGAGTGGGAATGTGATGGGAAGGGAAGGTGCCAGCACACAAAGACTTGCAGCTTGATGGGCGTCTGCCGGTGCCCATCTGTATGCGTGAGGACTGCGTGCGTGTGCGGGGGGAATGTGTGAAAGGGGAATGCGTGGGGAAACGTACAGGAATGTATTTTTGGGGAGATGGGACTTTTTAACCCGTGCACGTATGACTGCACTTGTGGAGCGTGCCAGCACATACACACAGCTCTTGAGCAGCTCTAAGGTGGAGAGGTATGTGTTTGGGGGCAACGTGTGCTTTCCCTTTGTGAAAGCATGATTGCACGTAGGTGTCAGTGGTGGGGGGGTGTGCATTTGGAAAGCAGAGGAGTTCTTCTGCCTCTCTTTGTGTGTGGGGCTGATAACTTTGTTAGGGGGGTATTTTTCTTGCAAACCTTGACAGGGAAGCGTGTCTGAAGCTGTCAGGAGTTTATGCTAAGCAGCCACTCTCTGGCTTTTGGACAGCAGGTCTAAAGTTTCAGCCTGTTTGTATTGGGCTGTCATGTTATGGGATTAGGGGCTGTCATGATGGCTTCTGGATGCATTGTAGGGGGTCTGATTAATCTCACTGTGCTTCTCTGGAGCAGCACCTCTGTGCTGGTGACAGGGAGGTGCGGGTTGAGCGGCCATGAGGGACTCCTGTGCAGCGGAGGAACCCGTTCTCACCTCTCCAGGTCTGCAGACAGTTTCTATTTGCTCCCTGGCCCCTCTGTCAGCACAGCATAGAAGTCCAAGAGCAGGTTTTGGAGGGACCTCCTGCAGTGTCCCAACAGTAACTCCGATGCGGTGTTAGTGGCACTGCGCTGGGGAAGAGCCCGGCTGTGTGCACGTTTCTCACCTTGGGACCTTTAACCCTTCCCAGTCTGGGTGTCTATCAGAGGTGTCTAAATAAAGAGGGGAATGAGACAACGCAGCTGCTTTAGAATCAGTTTTCTGCTTTTATTTGCAAGTGAATCTTGCTAATTGTTGGTACAATAATTATGCAAGTGACTCTGATAGGAACCATTTAGTTCAAGATTCTGCGTGACCTTGAAGTTAAGACCTTACCTTCTTCCTTTCTCCCCCCACTTTCTCTTACCCCTCCTTTACTAGCTGTCACATATGAATAAACTACATTAAAATAACAAACCCACACTAATTAACTGATTGTGCTGGGAAGTGTGAGAGCAGAATTTCCTGTGTGAGAGCAGGCAAAGGAGCCTGATCAAATCATAGCAACCTGATTTTCTCCCATACCGTTGCACACCAGTCTGGTGCTCCAGTGCACGTACTTAGAGGGGTTCATGTCCTCAGTACTCATTCTTTCTGATGCATATTGGTTCTCTTCTCTAGACTGTGTGCAAACTCCATTCAGGGAGTTCCTGACCATCCCTGGCTTAGGCTTGGGAAGCTGTTTTTCCCTGCTGCATGTGCTTGGGTGCAGTTGTGGCTGATGTGGTTTTGGCAGCCAGCACATCTGGGATGGAGCTGGGGACATCAAAGTGGGTGGTGCTGCAGTCTGAAGGGAGAGCAAACCAGGCTTTAACCAGAGCTCCTACCCTGCCTGAGCCAGGAGCAAAGGCTGGTCCCTACCTTGTTCACTGGCCTGAGATGTTTGGTGCCTTTTGAGCCCTGCTCAGTCCCAGCATAAATACGTGCCTCTTTCTTGAGGCATCCTTTAGCAGTAGAAGGTTCAGAACATGCCCCTCACCAAGCTCTCCTGGCTGGGCTTCCACTCGGAGCTTAGGAAACAGACGGCAGTGCCACCTTTCCGAGGATGACCCTGGCCATGCCTGAAGCCCTGTTGGGTTGGGACCAGCCATTTGCTGTTTGGGTTCAAGTTGTCTGAGCCCACTAATGCCCTTCCTTGCTTCTTTCCCTTCTCTCTTTCCAGCTGAAAGAACTATATGCACTGACGCAGCCTCAGGAAAACCCACAATGGCTGCCAAACGTAAAGGCGGCCTGAAGCTAAATGCCATCTGTGCCAAGCTGAGCCGCCAGGTCGTCTTTGACCACGGGGGAGCCGAACAGGCATGGGCAGACAAGGGCCCGCAGCGAGAGAGCAGCAACAAGGACCTGCCTCAGCCTGGGACCAAGGAGCTGGGGTCGGAGTTCTCAGATGGACTCAGCCGCGTACAGAAGATCGAGGAGGACAAAAGGAGGGAGGTGATTGAGAAGTGGGTGAATGGGGAATACAACGAGGAGCCCTTGCTGGGGCGAGCGGAGGGCAAGGAATGTAAGGAGAGCGCGGAGGTGCCCCCCGAAGGGGTTTACATGGTGCAGCCCAAGGGCTGCAGCGACGAGGAAGATAACGGGGACGAGGCGGATGCTCTGAGGAGCTCACAGGATGGCAACTTCTTGGATGACAGGGATTCAGATGGGCCAGCCTTGAAGGACGATGCCTACCGGTCCTCCAGTGGCGAGACAGGCTCCAAGCTGGGGGGAGGAACTGCCTCAGGTGAGTCCTCTGCCCCCTTCCTCCTCCAACTCCAGGGTTATCTGTGGGACAGACAAAGTCATTGCTGTGTCCATGTAGATGCTGCTGCATCGGGCAGCCAAAGAGGAGGGTGAAGCCTCAATCCTCTGGCAGAGTCCTGGCATTCTGCTCCCAGGGCCATGCTGAGTTTGCCTGTGCTCCAGCCTCCCCTTCTCAAGAGGGGCACTGGTGAGGGCGGATGACTCAAGGAAAGGTGATCCTGCCTCCCTTGGTGGGGCAGATCTGCCCCTGCAGACACCTTCACACCATTTGGATGGAGATCGCTGATTGCTGTGGTCATGCACTGCACATGGTGGGGGGCAACAGTGTCCCTGCGGTGCTGCCAGGGTGGGGGGCCCTGGGCGACAGCGGGCGCTGCGGAGCGGGGACGCACCTGGGAAGGCGGCAGCGTGCGGCTGCGCCAGGGCTATGGAAAGAGCGGTGGTTCCATGGGGAATGGGTGAGATGGGATGGGATGGGATGGGATGGGATGGCATGGGATGGGATGGCATGGGATGGCATGGGATGGGATGGCATGGGATGGCATGGGACCGGACCCGACCCGCAGGGGGGAGGGTGAACAGTGCCACGGCAGGACCAGGGGAGCAGCACACCCCATGTGGACCCAGCTGAACCCCGGCTGCCGCCCTCGGGTTCTGGGCACTGCAGTATCATCGAGCTCGGAGCGAGCTGCCCTCAGGCACTGTGTGCCTTCATCACTGAGCCTGGCTGCCTACCAGACACCTTCTGGGTGTAAATAGGAAGCTGTAAGAGAGCAGTCCAGCACGGAACTCATCACCATCCCTTTTTGCTGCCGGCTGTGCCCTCATCCCGCACTGAAGGGCTGCTGTCCGCCATGGCGGTGCCTCCTTCCTGAGGCAGCTCAGGCTGGAACTGCTGAAACTGTGAGGTCCAAACCTTTACATCCCTGCTGCTTCAGTCTGTGGTGCCGGTCCGGGTGCAGTTTCAGGGTGTTCACCACGGGCTGTGTGTGTTTTCTGATAGCTTCTACCTTATTTTTGTGGTTCATTCCCTGTGAGGGTGCTGAGGTGCTGGCACAGGGTGCCCAGAGAAGCTGTGGCTGCCCCATCCCTGCAGTGTTCAAGGCCAGGTTGGACACGGTTTGGAGCAAGCTGTTCTAGTGGAAGGTGTCCCTGCCTGTGGCAGGGGTTGGAACTGAATGACCTTTAAGGTCCCTTCCAACCAAAACCATTCTATGAGTCAAAAACTGAATTGGACAGGAAATGTTACAAGAAGCCCCAGATGAATTCATCTCATGCTTTCTGATACCCAGGCTCCCCCCAGCTTGATTTTGGGGTGTGTATGAGTAAGCTAAGGCTTAGGGTAAATTGAATTCTCTCCATTAAGTCAGAGCAGCTCCCTCCCCGATTTGTCACTCAGCTGGGTTGAATCTGTAATAGAAAGATCTCCCCCTAATCTGCTCCACCTGCATGCACCCCTCCCCTGATCTCAGCACTTTGTGAATCCATCAAACTTTCCTCCTTTTGTGTGCGCGCATGTTTTCCTCCTCCTGTTAATAATGCAGCCGAAGCTCATCTCCGTCTGTCCGTTCCCCTTCTGGAGAGGCACATTCTCTAGTCTTCACGAGTTCAGTGGCAGCGCACATAATTATGCATATAAGATATAAACAGAGCTGTTTAATTATCCTTCGCCACATCAGTGACAGAGTAATTAACAAACATTGCAAGATCAATGAGGAAAAGTGTGACCTTCAGTTTCCTTTGATAGGAAAGCCCTTGTCGTTCCCAGACACAAGGTGATTGTGCCTGGACTCTGTTTTTAGTTTGTTTTAATCCCCCCACCGCATTTACAGCTTTTGTTTGCTATGAAAACTAAAAGGAGGGAAACTTAAATATAAAAAATATGTTGCCAAACTGGGGAAAATCAAAGGAATTGAGGGTTTGCGCTGGGGTAGGAGTCCTCAGTAAAATGCCTTTGTAGGGCTGTATTGTCAAAGGATTATGCAGAAACGTATAAGCGCTCATGGGGGGCTGCAGGCTCATTTATGTTTAAGGCAGGTAATGGCACATGCGGCGTCCAGTTTACATATACAGCCCCGTGGGATTTGACTTGCAAACAGACGTGCTGCCAGGTCTGGAGCGTCTGTTTCAAGAACCCTGTTGTAAATGTCGTTCACAGCATTTCCCTGGAAAGCACAAACTGAAACATCCCTTGCTGTGCAAAGGACGGAGTTCTTTGCCTCTTCTTTTTCTGCCAGTGTTCCAGAAAATGGATTTTAAGCTGTTCATCACTGGATCCTCTCAGACCAGTTTATTCCAGTGAGATCTGAAACTGCCTATATCAAAAAGGTTTTTTCCCTGGGAACTGGGGGGTCACAGGAAGCAGTCAGACCAGAGGAGAGGAGCACAGCTCTTCCCTCCTGGTCAGTGCGGCTTCAGGGGAGTCATTGGAGGAATGTGGTTTTGAGGGGTTTGGGTGCCTGTGCTCCCTCTGCGGACATAGAGGATACAGAGCTGGCAGTGCTCAGCAGCACTTAAAATTGAACCTGTATTTCTTTGATCAGCTGGAAACTTGGGTGAAAAGCAGGAGCCACACAGGAAACCAGCTCTTACAGCTAACTGGCTTTCTGGGTCCTTAGGGAAAGTAATCCTGATTATATGGGGGTGAAGGGTTCCTGCTTCCTGGAGTCAGTGAATCTTGTTGTGCATGAGATAGGTGTTTGCGGAGACTTGGTCTATGCTGTTCAATCCTCCTGCTTTGAAGCAAGATGGAGGACATGCATGTATGGCCATCCCAGCTCCTTTTTCTGAGCCCTCTGGAAAGAACTGGCTATGAGTTGGTCCTGAGTCTTGCTTTATGTTCCTCCCTCTCTGGTACAGCTAGGAAACACGTTCAGGAGTCACAAAGCTGTTGTCTGTCAGCAGATGGTTGTCAGAAGCTGATCTGAACACGCAGATATGTTTCTTCATTCATTCACACACCCTCTCCTGCCCACTGACTGACCCATGCTTCTTTACACACGTTTATATATAGCATTTAGGTTTCCCAGTACAGTCTCTGACAGATCCCTTTCCACAATCTCACTGACGCACACATACCCAGGGAGATTTTCCTATACAGTCCCGTGTTCTTTACTCTGTTACATAGTGGGCTGAAGTAGTCACCAGAAGCTTTCCCCTGTACAAGCTGTCAAATTGCTTCTTTCTTTTCTTAGCCTGTTGGCTAAGTGTCTTAGAAAGGGAATACTGGCCCTGTTTTTGACAAGGTAGGGGTTTCTCTTCATAATTTCCTTGGGAGACTCCACTTGAGAGAACATGCATGATGACTGCCAGTTTCTATAGTCCCCAAGTCTACGTGTTTTCCCTCCCAAGCAGAATAAAGGACAGAGCTCTGGCTGGGATGTCCCATCCCCCAGTATCCAGACCTTGCACTCCATTTGGGCTGTTTTGCTTTTCCTTCCATATATAGTGTGCTGCTGCAGGCTATTTTTAGCCCCTTTTTTGCTAGCCTCGGATCCTTTGTGATACGATAGCTGCTCTGAGACACACAGATCTCTGCTCTTTGGCAATGCCCACAAATGGAGAGCAGCAGCAAGGGGAGAGGGAGCCCTTTTATTATCACAGAGAAAAGGAGGGAAAAATGCAGTGCAGGGAGGGGAGAGAAAACTCAGGGACAATGCTTCCTGTGGCTCCGTGGCTTTGTGCTTCTCACTGGGATCTGTTTCCCAGCCAGTGTCCTGCTTAACTTTTGTCTGCACATAGACATGAGGAGGGTTTTCTGTCAACTAGGTAATAATAATTACCTCTTTGCTGTTGTTTGGAAAGTATATGTGGGATGAGTTGACTGGGTCTCATACCATCCCTATGGTGAGACAGCTCCCTCTCTTAAAGTGCCTCCACTAGAATTGCCTCTAGGCTTCTGGTTAGGTGCAAATAAGTGAAGGTTGTCTTGGCTTTAGGGGAGCTGTTGGTGGGCTTGTTCTGAGAGGAGTGAAGGTGCACTCGGTGGGTAGCGAGTAGTGGGAACTGGCTCAAATGTGGGTGAGGAAGAGCTGAGCAGCAGTTGATCAGAGAGGGTATTTTGATCATCTGCAGCCAAATTTGAGCAAAGGAAAAACAGAATGGAAGGTGTTTTGGCAGGGGTGAGAGGATTAAATCCAGGATTGTGAATCTTGAACTCAAAAATCAGTCTGAACACTCCCCCTTTCCTTTAATCCTAGGTTTTGCATTCAGTTGTTTGCACCACTTGAGGTCAAGGCACATGGGTATCAAAGAAGGTAGCCATTGGCTGGGTTTCAGGGCAGCTGTTAAAGCTAGTAAAAATCACACTTTACAGTTTAATTTCTTATCAGATCTTCTCTGTGGTATTTTTCCTGCCGTTGCAGTTTGGCACAGACCGGCTAGAGCTTTTCTGTGCAGTGCTTGGAAGTCAAGAGACTGTGAAGGAAGCTAGGGGATTGTTTTACAGGTCCAAAAAGAGAGGAAAGCAGAACAAGGGAGAGCAGATTTAACAGAAACAAGGAAGTGTTAGACACAGTAGGGATTTCATGGGTTTAATCGCTTTTGTAGGGCCATAGGGTTACACTGAAATGGAGGTAGAGAAGAGAGAAAAAGAGGTAAAAAGGAGAAGTGCTTTAAAGCAAGATGAAATTATTTAATATGTCTATGTGTGAAAGATAATGTTGATGGCTTTGGTAAGGTGTTGGAAAGGCCACAGGAGAGGGTCAAATGGGGAAGCACAGGTGAAATGATCCTACCTCTGAGGATGGAGTAATACAGGCTTTCCTAGTGTTTTCCTTCTGACGAGTTTTGTTACTGGACACTGTGGGGCATGAATCTGCGTATAACATCCTTTAAGATTAATAGTGACCTGTGAGGTTGTGCTACAGAAAGCTACAACCTGAGCCAGACACTGCACGGGCATTGTCACCCATTCTAAGAGGGTGTTTATTCTGAAGTCAGGCACCCCAAAATCCCATCCAGGATGCTGGAAAGAACTGGAAAGTCATCTGGGATTAAACCAGGCCCCATCACTTACCAAGTGTGTTTTTGTCCTTCTGCTTCAAGCATATTCTTTGCATTGCCTAACTTGCCATGTGCATTAGGAACTGATACAGCAGCACTTCTGCCACCTGAACACAGTTCTACTAGGCATGAAATGGGAGTATAACCTTTATGGCCTTGCCCATTATAGTGCCCACTACAGGCAGTCTTTTCCTCCATATTGGCCTGTGGAACCTGATTTGTGGAAACTGAACTTTGCTCACTGTCCTGGATCTTGTGTGCATGGAAGTGCTCTCATGTATGTGCACGCCTCTGTGTATGGGGTCATAGGCTGTCAGATCCTCCAAATCCTAGGGCTCCATTTTAATGCTTTGGATCTGCTGGCCTATTCTGTGGCTATGCCTTGATACCTTCCTTTTCCACTATGTATCAAGGCAGTGTTGATTTGGTTTGAGTGGGACCTAGTGCCCAGGACCTCAATTCTGCTGCTACTGTATCTGCTTATGTTGGCTCCCTGTAAAGGGGTGTGCTTGCCCGTGAGAGCTAGAGTGATTTGAAAAGATGACGAGGGAGGTTTGAAGGACTCCTGCACACAGTAAATCTTTATGCTGCAGGAGAAAGTGAGAGGGAGAGGAGGAGGAGCGCTATGTCAGACTGGAGCCTAAATGAGTCCAAGCTGGCACATCAGAGTAATCTTTATTTCCTCCCTTACACTGATGTTGGGTGACCTCCAGATGTGTGTTCTTCCCCTCTTGGTGGCCTGTGAAACTGCCTGAGGGAGTAGGGAAGGGAGGAAAGGAGGGAGAGACCCAAAGAAGGACAGGTTTTGCTCATTCTTCCTCCCTGTGATCATGTTCAGGTAGACTAAACCCCTCCTGCCCCTTCCCAACCCATGCTCCAGAGAACAGGCTTAATCTCTCCCTCTGGAGTCCACGTCAGGACAACAGCTCTTCCTGTCCTCAGTCCAAATCCAGACAGGGAGAGGGCTGTTCCATACCTATTTTGTGTCTGTGTGGACTTTCCCCTTACTAGAAGTTGTTCCTGGTTGCTTTGGGAACCACCTGTAGGTTACCACAGCCTTCGCTGAACTGTGTCCCCTTTTTATGTGGAGAGCAGTAGCTCCCTCCAGCCATTGGGATTGAGAAGGAAGAACTCTTACAAAATTGTCAGGGAAGGGAAGGACTTCAACAGCAATGGGGAGCAGTCCTTTATCTTGCCTTCTCTTCTCCACTCCTTGCCAAGCTTCTCATGCATGTAGCCTTTGCTGCTCTTCACCCACCTTAATTTGTCTCCACCTCTACTGCTCTCCTTCTCTACTCTGCACTTTTCCATTCTGCCCTTCTCCTTCTCTACCTCATACACTGTCTTGCCCTGTCTCCCTTACCCATCTTACACTGTACTGTCCCACCTGCTTTCACCCCTGCTGTTCCCCAGCACACATAGCATATCTCACGTTTCTGCCCCCCCCCGCACGCAGATGTTCTGCCATCTATATTCTGTGCACCTCCTTCCATATACAAACACACACAAGGACAGAATTGTACAAACCTCGGCATATTGGCATTGGTCTCACTTCCAGTAAAATTACTTTTTCTTCATATTAGGCCAAGGCAAGAGTGCAGAGACATTTATGAAACTTTGTTTAATGTACTGAAAAGCCATCGGCTAGAACATTTAGGAAATTGATTTTCCTGGCATTGATGAACTCTTTTTATTTTACCCCAGTATTAATTACTTTTTTTTTTTAAACAAATTAATTTAAGAGTCGTAAAACCTAACAAGTGAGCCAAACGTCAGTAGATCATGTTCCCCTCTCCCCTTGCTCCCCCTCCCCGCTACTACATGGGAGGAGAAGAAAAATCGGTGCCTTGTATGACTCTCTCACTTTGGTTCTCTGCAGGGGAAGCTTCATCGCTGCGAGATTATGCGGCCACCACCATGAATGAGTTCCTGGGCATGTTTGGCTACGATGATCAGAACATGCGGGATGAGCTGGCTCGCAAGATCAGCTTTGACAAGCTGAACGCTGCTACCTCAGAGGCCCCTGTGACTGCTGCCTCTCTCCCTGGTGAAGATGCCATGAGCAAACGGGCCCGCTTCTCCAAGTATGAGGAGTACATCCGCAAACTGAAAGCTGGAGAGCAGCTCTCTTGGCCCATGCACGTGGCCAAATCTGAGGAGTTGGGCTCCAAGCTGGGCAAAGAAACTTCCTCAGTGCTGGCACAGCCTATTCGGGTGCCAGGTGCAGATGCCTCCTTGCTGACGGAGACCAAAGCCACCATCCTGCCACTGCCCTCTCCCAGCAGTTCCCAGATGCAGGGCCTCATGTCACGGGCCTCCAAGTATGACTTCTTCATTCAGAAGCTGAAGACAGGTGAGAGCATCAGGCCACAAAATGGCAATACTTACAAGAAGGCCTCCAAGTATGACCTAGAAAATGTCAAGTACTTGCACCTTTTCAAGCCTGGAGAAGGAAGCCCAGATATGGGTGGAGCCATTGCCTTCAAGACAGGCAAGGTAGGCCGGCCTTCCAAGTATGATGTGAGGAACATTCAGAAGCTTACTCCAGTAAAAGCTCCAACACCCAGCCTGGCCCCTGCTCCCCTCGCCAGTACCCCCAGCAGCACTCCTGTGGCTGGACCAGAGCAATCAGTCTCATTGCCATTCAACACTCCTGAATACCTGAAATCAACCTTCTCCAAGACAGACTCCATCACAACTGGAACAGTCTCTACAGTAAAGTAAGTGGCCTCCCAGTTTTCTTTGTCTTAGTGGAGTCCCTGAAGTCTGTGTGTGGATCAGTGGGCAGTTCCAGTTCATGTGATGATAAGTACGGCATTGTATGTGTGAAAGGTGAAGGAACATCATGCTGTCAGCATTCTAAGGTCAAAGTTGTAATTACTTTACTTTCTCCTTCTTCAGGTTCCCCAGGCATCCAGTTGTGTTTGTGCTAAAACTTTGTTCTTGCAGCATTGAGTTAAATCTCAATGGCAAAACTCTGCTGACTTTACTGTTAGCAAGATGGGGCTTTTTGTTTGTCCCACATGTCAGAAGACATTTTGGTGCCTAATTCCCATCAATTTTTATAGGAGTTAGGCACATACAACTTCTGTGAGGCCAGGCCTGTGTCTTATCAATTTGCTTGTTCCTTGCACAAATAGAGGTGATTCAATTACCCCTCAGTCTGGGCAAACTCATTAGCCCAATTACCACTAATAACCTCCTACACATGTTGCTGGCAATCTGCAGTGATGCCATTGACTGAATGGAGATATCTCAAGGCCTTGCCAAACATTGGATTACTTTTTAACATGACTTCTAGAGGTGGTAGCTGTAGAAAAGCTACATATGCATGTGAAGCTGCAAACAGAGAGGAAGGGAAGGACTTCTCTGCTTCCTTGTCATGGTTTGGATTTACTTGTTTCTTACTGTGAATCCCATAGGGACTGCTTTGTCCTTTGGTAACTGGGAAGGCTGTTTTATGTTTAATATGTAGACCTTGGGCTGTATCCTCACTTGAATGTTCTTTGCAGTCTCAGGCAAGTCTGCCTTCCTCACTTCCCATGTTTCCCCACCTGGAAGGCAGAGCTAATGATACTTGTCTTCTATGCGCAAGAGTCATTTCCCAACTGCCTGCAGACAGATTTGGGAGCTCTATGGTTAAGGTGTGTGGGGAAGGGCAGAGGATTGTTAACATTTGCATCTGGCCTCGGCTCAGGATGAGCCCTCTCTGTGCTCCAGATGGCAGGCAGGGACTCCTGTTACTAAAAAACAAGTGTTGTAAATATTCCTGTAGGCACAGTGCCTTGTTGTGATGGGTGACTTGGCCAGGAACTCTGTGTCTGAAGAGTGTGCAGGATGCTCAACTGCCTGCAGTTCAGTGGCCATCCTAGAGGTGTGCTTGGGTGGTTGTGTGCCTCTTCTTACCTGCTTTGGTGTTGCGCTACGATCTCAGTTTCCTTTCTCTTGCTCATGTCCTGCTGCCTGCAGGTGTGGGTTTGCAGCCCCATGGTGGTCCCTCCTCTAGCCGCAGGACTTCCTCAACTAGGTCATCGTGATGGGTCTGTAACAGGAATGGAAGTGACCACAGCCTTCAATCTAGCTCCCAGTGTTCTGATCACACACAGGAGTACAGAAGGTGGTCCATTCTCCTTCAGGCTGCTTACTAGATACAGGCTTTCATGACAAAAGAAAGCAGCCCATCGGTTGTGCTGGTGGAGGAAGTTGAACTATGGTATTTGGGACCTGGCTTTCTATTTGCAGTCCCCAGTGGGACCAAATAACCTGTGAGGAATTACCCTTTACTCTCACACATATGCACATATGCTCTAGCCATGGGTTTAATTTCTCTGATATGTAATGCTCTTAACCTTCCCAGAACTAATCTAGCTACTTCAAGTGAACCCTCCGTGAAAATGTCTTTGTTTAAACCAGGCTACAGAGCTGTCATGGGTACGAGTGGAGGTTGGGTGTGGGCAAAACTGAGAAGGAAGGACACGTAGAGCCTGCCTGGGGTTGTGTTGGTATGCCACGGGCTCTTAGGTAGGCTGGAGTCTGGCCCTGTATCTCTTTCTCCTCTTGCTGAACTCACTGAGGATGTAATTTTTGTCTTCTTCCTGATGATGTTAAGTAGCCCCAGGCTTATGTGACTTAACAGGGTGCAGCTGGGTTGGGTTTTTCTTCATAAATACCTTTGCTGCCCATCTGTCTGTTGGAGTTGGGATATCTGTGAAAAAAGAGGCAGGTAAAGCCTCATCTTGGGTGCTGTAGTCAGCTTGCTAGTACCAGGTAGCAGTACCTGGTGCCTAGTGGCGTAGGAAGTATGCAGCAGCTCACAGGATGGCTGAAGCACAGAGACTCTTCTTGATGGCCCTTGCATGCAAATAAGGGCAACATTGCAAGGTGCTTTAAGGAGGTGTTTGTTTTCCTGCGGCCATCACTTGTTTCTATATAGGCATTTAGGGTTTTTCTGTGGAAGCAGGTTTTCATGGTTGGCCTTCTCGGTGTCTCCAACAAACTGAGTTGAGTCCACAAAGAGGAATATTCAGGAGGGGTGGTAGGTGGACTACGGCTCCTTAGGAAGAGGGTACAGGAATTGAAGGGCAAGGAGGAGGGAGGTTAAACATATGGATGGCTTTGCTGGGTACTCTTTCCTGGGCTCTCTCTCCAGATGTGTCAGTGGTGTGTGAGAGAATCAAGGAGCTTAGGCCGTGCCCTATTCCTGCCTGCTAACCAGCTCTTCCCTTATGTGTTTCTCATTAGGAATGGATTACCCACTGATAAACCAGCTGTCAGCGAAGATGTAAACATTTACCAGAAGTATATTGCCAGGTAGGCAAAACTCTTGACTTTTGAGGGAGAGGGCTGGAAGAGGGTGGAGTGGTGGTGGGAGACATCAGGTCTTGCCCATCTGGATTAGGTGTTTAAACCAGTCATTGGCACTTCCATTTCCCTCTGGCACTTGTACTTGCTCTGTTTTCCTGCATGGGAGAGCAGTAGCTGTGAGAGGCATACAAGCATGCCAAGAGCATGCTCAGCTCCCCAGAGCTGTTAGACCGTGTGACAAATAGTGGAAAAATGTTTCACTGCAGAAGCCCAGGATACAAATGGGAGCACTGTCTCTTGACTGTCATTCTTTCTATCCACTGCTGTGCTGTCTCCAGCCTTTTTCCCCCTACCATGTCCAGTGCTTGCAAGAGGCAAGCAAAGAACATCTCACCTTTGAGAGCCTAGGCTGGAGGAATTCACAAGTAACTCAGGGTTGGGCAGATCTTGAGGTTGGGCAGCATGAGTGTGGGATATTTATGCTAGAAAACTTTTCAGCTCATCTATATGAGAAGCCCTCACTGAATAAGGTGCAGACTAGGGCACCTTATCACAGCTGTGGGCAGGCTTGGGTCAGGGGTGAGCAATGCTGAGGGGGAGCCCAGGGCTGTTGTGGTGAGACAGAATGAGTAGCATCATGAGAGCCAAAGGGGCAGAGGAGATTATTGCATAACATCTCCTGTACTATAGCTCATGGTGTAAAGGATCCATCAGCCTTTGCCCCTGTCCTGTTGCATCCTCTGTCTGTATTGTGATAAAGCTCATTGTGTAGAAGCCCCTGATATACAGAAAGACACCAGTCAGGGAAGCAAGCAAAGTACTTCTCTCCAGAGATAAAATTATTGAGGGGCACTTATTAACAAGAGGGGAGGGAAATACGTACTGCGTTTTCCCACCTTGCCAGATCCAGAGAGTCTGCCTATGAGAGACAGTCTGCTGCCAGGAAGGTGCAAGGGAAGATCTTGGCACATGGGCAGGGGAAAAGGGTAGGAACAGTGCTCTCCCTAGCTGGAGGGTGGATGAGAGGTGATTTTCTTTCCTCCCTTTTGCCCAAATCCCTGATGTAGGAAAAGGGGACAAAAGACCATATGGGAAGAGGGGACAGTTGCATCACCACACACAGTTCCTCAAGCAGCAGTGCCTCTAGTACATGTGGCAACTGATAATCTCCTGGGAGAGCAGAGGAGGGTTTAAGCCCATCTTTGCATGGAGCAGAAGGAACAGCACCCTATTATTGCGGAGGAATTGCAGTGAGAGAGGAGATGCCACCCAGTTCCATCCTCAAGCAGAGAATCATAGAATCGTTAAGGTTTTAAAGGACCTTAAGATCATCTAGTTCCACCCCCCTGCCATGGACAGGGACACCTCATCCTAGACCATGTTGCCCAAGGCTCCCTCCAACCTGGCCTTGAATGCTGCTAGGGATAGAGCATTTACCACAGAACTTCACCAGAGAACTACATAAACACTTCACCCACATCTACTTTCACAGCACGCTGCAAGCCCCTTCCCCTGGGTCAGGCAGGTAACTGAGGGAGGCTTGTGAGATAGCTAAGGTCCACCACATCCTGCTTAAAAAGCTCCCCAAGCTGCCTGCTGGCAGCACAGCCACTTCCCTTCAATTTACACACCATTTTAAAAACAGTTTAAAGCTTTAAAATCAAGGGGTGGGGGGAGAAAGACACGACACTGTGTCTGTACTGCATAATTAGCTTAATGAGTTTGCCGAAGCCACTGCCAAAAGCTGCCCAGGGATAATCCATTCTCTCACACAACAAAACAAAACCTCTTACTTAGCTAGTTTGAGTTGGGTTGTTTCCTCCCCCCCTCCCCAGTATATTTATAATTAAAAAAAAAAAGAGACCACAGAAAAATTATTATTATTATTATTATTATTATTATTATTATTATTAGTGCCTCAGCAGATGGTGCTTCTGGCAGCACTTGCTTAAATATTTATTTCTGTGTGGGCTTCCTCCCCCCTTGTCATTGGGGTGGGGTTTTTTCTTCCTTCTTTCACATCATCGTTACAGGGTAATGAGTCCGTAAACACTCAAAGCATGCTGACGGCTTTATTTATTGTTTTTATTGTTATTTATTTATCGACTCTTGCCAGATCAAGACTAGTTTTTTCTGCCCCCCCCCCCCAATTAAATAAATAGATATATAGAAGTCAACTGATTAAAGTAAAGAAAGGGGGAGGGGGTGGTTCTGGTGAAAATGAATTTATGTGCCTATATGGACAATTCAGGGGGTTGGATTTGCATAGCAGTGTGATTAAATGGCCTGTGAGCTTGTTTCAGGTATATGTGTCTGTTTGCGTGCATGGAAATTGTGGGTACGTTGATGTAAATGAAGAGGGGTGTTAATGTACCTTCGAGTATGTGCATGTAAACGTGCGTGTGTGTGTATGCATGGAAGTAAGTGTGTGGTGTGTAAGCTTTCCTGTTAGGAAAAAAGCTAAACAGATGCTGTGCTTTAAAAATTAATAGCTTTGAACTGTTTCAAGTGTCAGAAGAAACACAGGATAAATATAACCCTTTAGGAGCCTAACCTCACAGACTGAAAGAGCAGAATATCCCCTTTGTGCTGTGTTTGCCACTTCCCTCCTTCCCCGAACACATGGTTTGGTAGCACACTTCCCTCTCCCTTCCTGCACTGGTATACACCACACACACCTTTCTGTGGCACGTGGAGGGGAGGGTAAGAGTTTGAAGTGCCTGAGTGCTTGTTTAGTTGTTTGCTTTTAAAGCTCAGCCTGTGAGTTACTCCTGCTAGGATGCTTAAAGTAACTTATCCCGTATGGTCAGATTTCTTCATTGTCTGGCCCTTCTTGCACTGCAGTTAGCATCTCTGGTAATTTTATGTCCTCACTTTCAATGATATTTGGACTGCTTTGCTTCAAAGGTGTTTATAGAATTATAGAACAGTCAGGGTTGGAAAGGACCTTAAGCTCCTCCAGTTCCAACCCCCTGCCATGGGCAGGGACACCTCCCACTAAACCATGCCACCCAAGGCTCTGTCCAGCCCGGCCTTGAACACCGCCAGGGATGGAGCATTCACAACTTTCCTGGGTAACCCATTCCAGTGCCTCACCACCCTTACAGTAAAGACCTTCTTCCTTATATCCAATCTAAACTTCCCCTGTTTAAGTTTTAACCTGTTACCCCTTGTCCTGTCACTACAGTCCCTAATGAATACTCCCTCCCCAGCATCCCTGTACCCCCCTTCAGAACTGGAAGGCTGCTATGAGGTCTCCACGCGGTCTCTCTTCTCCAGGCTGAACAGCCCCAACTTTCTCAGCAAGGTCTTCATCTTCCTCTTCTTTCTGCTTGGCCCATGCTCCACAGTTCTCCAGGCCTCCATAGCCCTTTACTCTCTCTTCCCCCTCTCATCATTGGAATAGGGAGGAAGCTTTCCACAGAGCAATTTCTTTCCTTTAAAGCTGTTGTTGGTGCTGCTGGCATAAAGCCCTAGACCAGCAGGACCAGTTGGTTCTATCTGCTGCCGAGCTGTATGTACCTGGTGTATGCACAGTGACTAAGGCTGCTGCCTGTGTCCTGTACCAACCTCACAGCAGCCCAGGCGCTGAGCAGGAATCGCTTCCACTTCTTTATGCTCCACACCTTTGTTTGTGCAGCCAGCCTTGCTTTTTGCCTTGTGGTTTGTTTCTTCTTCGCTGCTGAGGTTTGTTCCAGTTTCTCAATCACCTGTTCTGACGTGATCCTGATTTCCTGCAGTATTTCTTCTCCTTCCCCAGGGAAAGGCATGTCTGCTCCTGGCATCTGTCCCTGTCTCCCTTTGTGAATGCTGAGGCAAAGAAGTCATTTAATTTTTTAGCAATGTCTATCTTTTCTGTCAATTAAGCCCCCTTTCCATCTCCTAGAGGCCCTGCTGTCTCCACAGTTGACCTCCTCTTCTTTACTGTGCTTCAGAAATACCTTATTTAATCCTGCTTTCCATCCCAACTTTCTCTGTCCTGTAGCTTAGCGTTACCTCACCTTATGATGATCCATAATATTCCCTGCTCCTGCCCCATTCCTTGATGGCCGCAGGACATCCTCACTCCTCTCATTTTTTCCTTTTTACCCGTTGCCCTTCCTTGTTTCTTTCCCATGCCCTTTATCATATGCACTCCTGCTGCGTTTAGCACTAAGTGACGGGAGGAACCTTTGAGGAACCTTTGAGCAGATGGTACTTTATCTTTGAATGTTTCCCCTCTGAGTCTGCTTCTCTCCACTGCTTTTCCCTTTCGAGCTCTTCAGTTCTTCCAGGGTCCTCTCTAATATACATCAGAGAGTTCATTGCACTGATTAGCCTGTTACCGGATCATCCCCTTTTGCCAGTTACATGTGTGTTTGTTAGTCACTACATTCAATGTGCTGTTTGTATGTAGGTATTAAATGGCATTTCTGCCTTTCTGGGGATTTCTCCACCCTGTGTGTCAGGAGTTTCCAAATCTGCTGGGTGGAATGTTTGGTGGTGACCTGCTCAAATGGATTAGGTGCATGTTTTTGGCTGTTGCTTTTTGTGTCCTACTTTTAATTGCACTCAAGGACAGACTGAAAACCCTGGATTTTGCACTGCACTTCTTTTTGTTGTGAGCAATAAAGATTGGGAGAAAAAAGATTAGCATGGGAGAAGAGGCACTCACAGGGCTGAGATGCTCTGGCTGCAATGCTTCCTTCAGCTCCTGTTGATCCATCTCACCTATCTTTCCAGTGATCTGCCCATCTTATTGAAAGTTCGTGTGCAATCTTGCCATGATCATCTTCTATCTGCATGGTTTAATCTAATCCACTGGTTTGCAATCTTCTCTGTAGTGTGACTAAAAAAAAGATAAAAATAATCTTGAGACATAACTCATCCAACTGAATGCCTGAGCTTTTCTGAGGTATCTAAACACACAGAGGAGTATTTTAGAATTGTATGATACTGAGTTCAAGGAACCCTCCTTTCTTACTCTGCCCCAGGTAAGCAACTTAGATAAAGGAGGTGAATTTAAAAGGGAAAGACAGATTAGGGAAGTACAAGACCTGAATAATCCTGTTCAAGATGCACCTTTTAATAGTGACAACTAAGAAGAGGAAGGCTGGAGGGTTACGATCTCCTTGGAAGGGGATAAAGGAGATGGGTTTTAATGCTGCAAACATTTGGAATGAAATCAGGAATGGGACTTAAATTTATTTATACCTTGTTTACATGCACTACTCTCAGGACACTGTTTTATTTTCTTTCCCTTTTATTTTTCTGTCCTCCTCTCATGTTTGCAGGTTCTCTGGCAGTCAGCACTGTGGACACATACACTGTGCGTACCAGTATAGAGAACATTACCACTGCCTTGACCCTGAGTGCAACTACCAGGTAAAAGAATGGTAAAAAGTTGTCAGCACAGCTACCTGAACATAAAAGTGTACAACCTAGGGGAGGTGTGTGTCCTCCTGTGCTTTTCTCCCCCATACACACACACACGCCTCTTCACTTTTCAAGGGCAAGATGCATTTTGAATGTACTATTTTGTTCCCATTTAACCCAATCTTAACACCATTTAACCAAACCCAAACCACTATAAAGAAGAGCAGACTATAGATCAGCTCAAATCAGTGGGATACTCCAGATCTGTATTGGTGAAATTCTGCTGTGTTACAAATTGCGCCTGAAACTAGGGAATGCTGATCTGTTAAGTCTGTCTCTTTCCCTCCTGCTGCCCGAGTGACATTGTAGCAGCAGTATCTGCAGCAAAACACCCAATAAGACCAGCAGCAGCCTGGGATTTGTGGGGAAAGCGTGGGGGCAGGAGTGTGTGGATGCTGTAATGACTGGGAGAACTGCCAGCATAACCACGTCAGGCCAGCCCCGTCACGTGCTGTGTTTGTTTACCCTCTTCCCAGGTCTGGGAGTTTGACACTGCCATTTCTGTGGTCAGGCTGCGTGTGTCTAAGTGGGAATCCCAGAGCTTGCCTCTGCTGTGCATCAGACACAACTTCAGCCCTACCCCAGGAGACCTCTGGGTCTCAAAGGAATGAGTCTGACCACAGCACAGGAAGTTGATCTGGATCTGCCGGGCTTGACTGTGGGTTTCTATTGATTAAAGGAGAAGTTTGTCCCTGGGATGCACATAGTGGTCTTCCCTGCCCAGCATTTGGTAATTGAGATGAGTTTGTCCCAACCATGACATGGATATCTCTGCACCAGAAAGAGAGAAACACAAAGGATGGAAAGGCAGAAAAACCTATTATTGTGATTGGCCTCATGATTATTTCCTAAGGAGTCTGGAAGCTGCTTGCAAAGGAGCTGTCTGGTCTCACAGGGAATAAGGATTTAGGCTGCTTTTTAAAATGCAAATTATTTTATGGCTGAGATATATTTTAGAATAAGTAACGCTCTGTAATAAGTGGGCACAAATTAAGGGTGATTGGCAATAGCAATCCTGGATGTACGCCCTGGGAAATCAGACCTCCAGCCTCCAAGGGATTCTTGTTGAAATCTATATCCATATATTCCCGTGCCAATACCAACAAGATTGATCAGGATTGATATTATAGGAGGAAAGAGTGGAAGCGATAATCATTTGTTTCCTATGAGGGAGACTAGAAAAGTTGTTAAACATTAGAATACAGGCCTTTTCAATTACTCCTCAAAATAAATGGATATTGATTTCTTTAAAAAAACCCAGATTTACTTTCCCACCTTCACTGTTAAATATTGATGTCTGTGGGAAATAGAAATGAAAAGCTTCATTTTAAAGGCACTTAGCCTGCTCTGGCAGTGGGGTGCCCCTTCATTACTTCAAGCAGGTAAAGGATGAAAAAGATATTCTGGTCATACGGATTTAGCTCTGAGCTCTGCTGCCATCTTTTTCTTTGACTGAAAGAAACTTCTGTGTCCCTGTGTTCCTAATAAAGCCATCCTACCTTGTAGGGGAGGCAGGAGACTTACAGTGGAAGATAGTGTAAAAGAAGCAGAGTGGTTTTCCCAGTTTCTAGTCTGACATGAATGTGGCAGCCAGTGTCTTGCTAACCACTACAGTGAGTGATTTGGAAGCTTGGATTACTCTCCTGTAGGCTGCTTAGTTCACTGGTTTGGTTTCTAACTATAGCAGTTCTTGAGATAGTAGCAGCTAAAATTATGTTAGAAGAATTGCAGTCTTAAAGCTGCAGGGAGCATATTCAGGACATCACCCCAGTGTCACGTTTACAGCTTTTCACGTGTATATACTTTACCAAGAAGATGCATACACACTGGTGTGTATGTGTACCTCTTTAATCTGACTCTCTTGGGGTGATTACTGCTGAACTTTAAACTCCCTATATGTTAAGTTTATTAACAACAACGAAAACCGCCCTGTCCCTAGGATTACTCACCCACTGCCATCACGTGTGTCTCACTGTCTGTCTCTGTATCTCTCCAGAGATTCACTAGTAAACAGGATGTGATTCGGCATTACAACATGCACAAGAAACGAGATAATTCCCTCCAGCACGGCTTCATGCGCTTCAGCCCCTTGGATGACTGTAGCGTGTACTATCATGGCTGCCACCTGAATGGGAAAAGCACACACTACCACTGCATGCAGGTAACTGCTGGGTGGGGACTAGATGGCAGCACATGAGGCAAATGAAGAGCCATGGTTTGAGCTGTGTCCTTTTTGGGATGGACTGAAAGGATTCTTGAGTTCTGGCACCCCGATGCCTCATATTAGACAGCAAGGAGCTGTCCTGAAACGATGGGTGCCATTCATTGCCTCTCTTGTTCACTTCTCAATCAGGCACCTCTTTGAAGAGTCTGTTCCCTATCCTCACTGCACTTTCTCTGCCCAACATTGGGAAGGGTGAAGGGAGGCACCATGCTCTGATTTTAGAAGCCTTGTGCACGCAGTGAAGCAAAACAGGTCTCAAGGTTTGCTCACAGTTTTGGACTTCACTTGTTCAAGCAAGTCCTGTTCTCTGAGATTCAGGGACCTCTCTGCAGTGCACAGTCTCTGCTGAAATCTGATCTGTCACTCCCTTGAAATCAGACTTTTCTGTGACACATCTGCCCTTTAACACTGGGTTAAATTCCTCCATAATCAATTTTAAAGTAATTAAACTTTAGTGTCACATATGTAGACTTAACACCCCTGGTTCTTCAACTCCTTCACCAGTGGTACTTGTCTGTGGTGTAGGCTTGGACGTTGTTTCAAGAGCCAGCCAGGCTTCAACAGCAGAGCTGGAGTTGCTGCATAAATGTAACTGTGATGCCTTTAACTGTTTTTAGACACAGCCACACCAGATTGTTTGGATCTTTCCCTGATTGTTCTTCAGATTAGTGGTTTGATATGTACTTGTTTCTTTAGAATTGGGGTCTAAATGACTGCCATGAGAATGTACTGTAGCTACAAACAATAATCAGGCAACCCCTGGTGAAAGCTTTTCTGTCCTGAAAAACTCAGGTCTTGCGTCCTGCCCTATCCCAACAGTTTAAGACCCCAGTGAAAGTCAGAAGGCCTTAATCACATGCTTAAATAGTTTGCTGGGATAGACTTCGGCATATGTTTAACTTGAAGTCAGGTAAGCTTTCTGAAGTGAATGGGGCTTAAGCACATACTTAAATGTTAGGCATGCACTCAAGTACTGTCCTGAATAGGGGTTGGTTTAAGCATGTGCTTACAACATTTGATAAATTGGGAACTTCATGTGCCTTTCTGTTGAGCACATTTTCTGCTGTGCTTCCATATTATTGATTGTTTAGTTCCTTCAATTGAGCAGGATGGGATTTGTTGAATTATATTTTTTAGGGTACAAGGAATGTTTCACAGGTTTGAGTCACTCTGAGTTCAAATAGAGACCCTCATTTCCACACCTATATATGGCTAATTCCATCCTGTGCCCACTGCCTTCCGGTAAAATAGTGCCCATGTAAGCAGTGTCTTACAGGAAAGGTGTCTGAATATAAACTCCCAATTAAAGAAAATACTGCTTAAATAGCAGAATTTGTGCCATCCATCGCATGGGCTTCTTTTTTTTATGTCCATAATTGGTGTGGATAAAATTCAGTTAGTTGTTTATATGAACTGACATTTTTTTTAGGCTTTAGCACCAAGAGCTACATTGCAAATTATTCCTAAGGAGGTTTTTGTTTAATTCTTTTTTTTAATGCCATGCAGGGTCTGTCTTTTTTCAAGGTGTCAGTGCTGAGAGAGAGGCTCTTTTATATTGGAAATAGCTGGAGATCCTTGTTATTTTTTTCTTTTCCTGAGTATTTGTCACGGGGTTTGTTATTGCCTGTTTGAATCAACCTGGGCTGAACTAAGAGGTGTTGTTTTCGTTCTCTTCACTTCTGAGATGGTGCAGGCATTGGCACACGTTGTGCTAGAGAAGAAGAGGGAAAAAAAAATCCTCCCTCAGCAGGGCTGAGGACATTTTCAGATTCCAGGGTGTTTTTACTCAATATGGCAAAGTTGCCTGCTTTGCCCAGAGGAAGGCAGGTTTTCAGCATTCCCTCCTTGTCACACCATTCCCATTTGCTGCACGAGTTTCAAATTATTGGAGTGGTAGTGTTGAACAGTGATGGGGGAGAAAAGGCTCTGGTTTGCTAAGGTCAGCTGAACAGAGGGTTTATGCTTGGCTAGAATGAAACCCGTATATTACAAGCTCAAAAAGATTTGCGTCATGTTGCAGTGCCTTGCCTTACCTCCCAGAAGGACTAGAGGTAAATAACTGATTCCCAGTCAACTTTGCATTCCTCAGATAGGTGAAACACCTGCATTTTATTCCATGTTGCTCCATGATAACAAAAAGTAATGGCATGTCAGTGTTCCTTTCTCCTTAAGAGCAGGAATCCTGTTTACTGCCTCCCTAAGCAGGCCTGATTATCTGTAGCTGGTCTTTTATCCCTTTGCATCCTCCCCTTTCTTACTGTTTGATGCCCAGAGAGTTGTTTTATTTATTTATTTCACAACTGCTCTATCAGTCTTTAGATTGGGGATTAAAGAGATGACTTAATACTCTTAGGAGAAGCACACAAATGGAACTATTAAATGTGTGTGTGCTGCTCATGTGTTTATTATTGCTGGTAATAATGATGGGCTGTTAAAATGCTGTGCTGATGACTCCCTGTTTTGGCCTGGGGTAGGTGGGTTGTAACAAGGTCTACACAAGCACCTCGGACGTGATGACCCATGAGAACTTTCACAAGAAGAACACACAGCTCATCAACGACGGGTTCCAGCGGTTCCGTGCCACAGAGGACTGCGGCACTGTGGAATGCCAGTTCTACGGGCAGAAAACCACTCACTTTCACTGCAGGTGAGAGAGCAGGAAGGGCAGGAACCCTGCCTCAGAGTTGTGTGGTCTGTTTGCCACCTCCTGCCTAGTCATAAATTCGGGAGTATACACAGGGACTTGATTTTCCCTTCCGTGACCTTCTCAGTACTGCTCTTGAGAGAACTCGTGTTCCAGGGCAGATGCGATTTCCAGGATCTTGTCACAGAGCACTCTGAAGGTAGGAGTGTGATCTGAGGTGATCTGAGGAAAAGGGTACCCACTAGAAAATCATAGAATCATTTGGGAACTATCACAGTGCTCTGCAGGGTTCAACTGAAGTAGGCTATTAATACACTGCTAATGGCACTTCCATGCTAGAGTTCTCTCCAGCTGACAGTCAGCCAGCTCCCTTTCAGGGCCAGTCTCTGCCTTCTGGACACAAATGCTCTTCTTTTGATTCCTCACATTTGCAGGAAGAGTAGGAAAGCACAAATTAGTACCTTAGTCCCATGTAGCTGCTGTTTTGGTTGGAACTTTTAGTGGTGGGCGCCTACATCCCAAAGTTATTGTGGCTGTTCCTCAGAGTGGAGCGAGCTTCCCAGGTCTCACATGGCAGCATTCTTGCTTGCTTGGGTGTCACAGGTTAACCCATGTATTGCTCCTCAGCCCTTTTGCTGTCAGGACCATTATCACATGCTGATCCCAGTCCTTATCCCAGAGGGAGGCAGGTGACAGCAGTTGTGGTCCTAGCATTTTGCTCCTAGCCCACACAGCCAACCATCCTCTCCTCCTCAATGCCCTTGCAGGCGACCTGGGTGTACATTCACCTTCAAGAACAAGTGTGACATTGAGAAGCACAAGAGCTACCACATCAAAGATGATGCCTATGCTAAGGATGGCTTCAAGAAGTTCTACAAATACGAGGAATGCAAGTATGAGGGCTGTGTCTACAGCAAGGCCACCAACCACTTCCACTGCATAAGGGCAGGCTGTGGCTTCACCTTCACCTCCACCAGCCAGATGACCTCCCATAAACGCAAACATGAGCGCCGGCACATCCGGAGCTCGGGAGTGCTGGGCCTGCCAGCCTCCCTCCTGGGGTCCAAGGATAATGAGCAAGAGGAGTCCAGTAATGATGACCTTATTGACTTCTCTGCTATGAGTTCGAAGAACTCCAGCCTGAGTGCCTCCCCCACCAGTCAACAGTCTTCCGTTTCTCTCATAGTCCCAGCTGCACCTTCCTCTGCTGCTGAGCTCGCTTCCTCACAGGCCAGCAAGTCTGCCAACAGCATGACACCAGCCACCAAGATCTCTGGCCTGCTCTCTCAGGCTCTTCCCAGCAATATACCCTTGGCTCTGGCACTCTCCAACTCAGCACTTCCTGGAACAGCTGGATCCTTCTTCCCCATCATCCCCAGCCGGGTCTCCACACCACTTCCTGCCAGCTCAGCTAATCTGATGACTGCTGGTTCTTCTGGCACCAATCCAACATCATCTGCTTCTACAGATTCCTCATCCCAGGCCATATCAGGATCTGGTGAGCCAGCAGCTACTTCTTCTCCAGCTCCAGCAGCATCTATAATGGAAAGGATCTCTGCTAGCAAGGGATTAATCTCTCCTATGATGGCCAGGCTGGCAGCAGCTGCACTGAAGCCTTCTGTGGCACTTGAAGCAGGTGAGTTACCCTCATCAGTTGTGCTAGTGGTGGGAGAAAGAGCAATACCTGATGACTTGGAGAAGAGTGCACGAGAAACCACTTTGTGAGATGGGATGGAGAGGAGGTAGTGAAGGAACATAAATGTGAGAATAGATTTGGTCATGTCCAGTTAACCCTTGAAGAGAGCAGTCTTGGCATGGTTTCCTGTGGAATCTGGCTATAAGAGAAGCAGGAAATGAAGCTTTGCCCACAATAAAGTAGACTCTTACCAGATCTGAAGTGTTGCCATAGGTATTACCTACTTTGCTATAGGCTGAAAATAGAGAAGCACTGTATTAAAAATGGAAATTAAGAACAAGCTTGGCCAAACCCTGCAGCCCTCTTCTGCAGTCTGTGTCAAGTTTTAGCTGGGCCTTGTGGTGTTGATCCTGTAGCTCATTGCCAATTTCTGACCTGGAGGTTTGGTTCTGTGCTGCAGCTCTGCATTTGGAGAGTGTTGGTACATTCCACCAACTGGAGCTCTCTCCTGTTCAGTTCATGCAAGCTGTGCTTCTCCTGAGCTCAATGGGCAGTGACGCTGTGAGAGGGATGAAAGATGGGAATGAAAAGTCCCCTGGGGCAACCCAGAACTCTTCTGCTGCCACCTAGACCTGGGGCAGATCATTGCCTGTGGCCAGCCGTGCCAGCAGGGATGTGGGGTCTCCTTCAGAGCATTGGGCACCTCCACAGTCTCCTGGTGAACATGGACAGCTCATGGTGGGCAGTGTGGGGGAGGCTCTGCCTGGCAGCACCGCACAGCATTGGACTGCCCCAGAACCTCCTTCCCTGCTGGCCCACGGGGATGTGAGTGCTGACAATGTCCCTTTCGACCCGAGAGCAAACGAGGGAGTAGGACGAAGTGATCTGATTAAAGAGGGAGGGGAACTTTCACATGCTTTTAAAATTATTATTTGAAAAATGGTTTCCTAAAGCAGAGAAAGGTCATTGAGGGAACTGTTTTCCTTTATTTTTTAATAAAATGCCACTTGCTGTCTGAGCAGCAGCTCGCCGTCAGCTCTACTGCCGGAGGGTAAATTAATATTTTAGTCACTTGGGGATTGTGGAAAAAAGCTCTGCAGACATGTTCCTGTCAGCAACTTCTTTTCCCTCCTTTTTTCTTCACTGTTCCTCCTAATTTTTTTCCCTTTAATTTGTTCTCCCCCCTTTCTTCTTTCTTTCTCTTCCATTATGGGCTCAGCACTACACCTCCTCCCCAAAAAGAATCCACCCCCCCTTGTTGTGAGGACAGTGTGCCGGGGGTGGCTTGAGCCAGGCCCTTTGGCTGTCACCTCTGATAGCCCCAACAGGCAGATGCTCCCGCTGGGCAGGCGCAGTGGCCACCTCTGTCGCTACGGCAACGCTGGGATTGGGGACGGGAAAGGGGGCTTGAGTAGCAGTCGAGAGCTGCCACATTGCCTCAGCATTAACAGAGTCTTTAATAAACGCTTAAGAGGCAGCCCCGCAAATTAGTTATGACAGTTTGTGCAGAGAATCAGGTCTCCCCCACGCTCCTTCCGCCCTTCTCCTTTAAAGGGCCCATAGCCTGGACAACTTTGACATAATTTTGCAATAATTATCACTTGAAGAATTTCCACGCTGGAGTGGACGTCAGAACCCATCATGTCAGCCTGGCAATAAACGCTGACCAGCAATCCCAGCACTTCCCTCCCCCCACACACTTTTTCTTTGCTTTTCCCATTTATGCAGTGGTGCTAGTGATGTAACTTCTTTATTTGCCGTTGTAACCTCATTTTAGACCTACCTTTTTCATTTAATTTTTGCATTTAATTTTGGTGTCTCTCTCGAGCAGGGAATGGACAACCAGCAGCTCCTGGACGGTTCAATCCGGTTCAGGTGAAGCAGGAACCTGTGGAGGCCATGGGATCATCATCTGCCACTAGTCAGGAGTCCTTGCAGGAGCACAGTTTGGACCTGAGCGTCAAGGATCACGGGTGAGGGATGTGCGCGGGCATCCTTAGCGCCTTCCAGCATCAAGCTCTAACAAGTTTCCATGCCTATAATATGAGGGGACACAAAATGTTGATGAAAGGCAATTTCACATTGCTGAGTTGGATGCACCCAGATTGGAGGCAGGGAGCTTCTCTTTCTTCCCCTCAAATGTATGTTCTCCAGGCTCTTATTTAGGACTCACAAACACCTCCTGACTCTTCGACAAGAGCCTCACTTCTTGTGCTCCTCTCCGAAAAATTAGCCACTGGCAAAGCTTTCTTCACTTAGATATTCCTGCTGTTGTCATTAAGAGTTGATCAAAGGCTGCTCCAATGCCATACTTCAGCACACTTTTAGCAGGAGCTTTGATTCAGGTCTAAGAGAGACACCTGCCAGAGAAACTGGACACGCAAAACTACTGGGTGTCACTGACTCCTATCTGTGTCTGGCATGTGCTCATCTCTAGTTATGCTGATGAATCTTTGCACTTGCACAAAGGTGAATGCACCTAGCTCAGAGTGTGTCCCCAGCATCCCTAGTGAGAATAGGAGTGTTTGGGGATTGTCCTGTGTGGAAAAACCGGAGAGGAACTGAGACTGGAGATACGTGAGCCTGCTCCACTTTGACCTTTGTATACATTCTTTTCCATACTGTATTTAAACAAGCCTCAATTCGGGACCCCAGCACTTGCAGTCAACTACAAGTATTATTGGTGCATGCCAAGGTTGTCGTTCAGCTTGCTTAGCTGTGGCCATAAGGATTGTTGCCTTGCCTTTTCTGCTGCCAAAGGAGCTTGTGTCCCTGACGAGTGGCCTATTTCTGAAAGTTCTAATGGGATGAAAGAGTAAAACATGGGGTGGGTTCTGAATCAGCTGATGAAAGTGTGGACACTGGTGGAGGAGGTCTGGCCTGTTCAATAGCTGAAAGAACTGAATTCTGCAGACTTGGGACCTTCTCTTTCTCTCCATCTTGGCTATCGCAGGTAAAGGAGTTGGGACAGCCCAAGGGAGGGTGGGCATCATTCTCTTTCTCCAAATGTAGCAGGTGAGGAGTGAGGCAGCTTGAAGGGAGAAGGATTAATCTCGGTGCTCACAGTCCCTGTGCACATCTTAACTAAACCCTGTTGGTTTGTGTGTTCCAGTAATGAATCAAATGGCCACACAGTCTCGGCAAATTCATCTCTTTTATCCTCGCTTATGAATAAGGTAAGAGCCATCCATCAAATGCCTTTCATTCCCCCCACCACAAGAAATTAAAGCTGCGATAGCGGGAAGGGTGGGGGGCAGATGCGTTTGTTTTTTAATGTTTTGCCTCTAATAAGATGAGTTTGTACCATTTAAATTTTGAGACCATTTTTCATCGGGTATAATTTCAGAGCCACTGCTTACGAATTAATTTAATGAACTGGCTGAAGAAATATATTGCAGCCTCTGACACCTTTTTTTTTCCCTTCATCCTTTCAAGACAGAGGAGGATCTGAAAGAGTAGTTTTTTAATTATTTTTTCCCCAGTTTTATTTCCAGGACCTGGCAACTTCTCTCTCTCTTTTTATAGTCCCTCATTTGGTTTATTTACTTAAAACCATTTTCTTTCATTGGGGGAGGGGGAGGAGAATCATTGGCTTTTATGAACAAGAAGAAAAAACTGGAAGTTTTGAACCAAAATCATCAATTCCTGTCTCTCTGTTGTGAGTAATGGTGTCCAACAGAGCCCCTTCACTGTGTTCTGGAATATTTATTTTAGATAATGCACTGTTTCTTTTTCCTTACTTTTTCCTTAAATTATACATCATCACAAATATATATTTCCCTTTCACATGATAAATTCTACTGTACCGAGATTAATTTTGCTGTTGTATACGACTGCCATGGAGATGAGGGCAGCCTTTGAGCCATGCTTTAATATTCTACTGTGTGATGGGTTTTACAGGCATAACTATTGCCATCTCCTTGGCTCTGAGCATTACGTGTATCAAGGCCATGTAACCCTCAAGAGAGGGCAGAGTGACTTTGCCTAGTAGTCTCTTCCTCCTTTCTCTCATATTTGGTCACTTTTTTCTCTGTGTTAATATCTGCATTTATCCTTATGTCACTGGTCTCCACTGGCTCTCTGTTGCAGTGGGGCGCTCTGTTACACTGGGAATTTGATATTCCCTTTTAATCTGAATTTCCTACTCATTCCCGCACATTGTCCCTTTAGAGATTCTAAATACGCAGCTCCTCCTCTAGCGAGTAAATCTATTTAGTAAATCTGCTGTCTGGGGTCCCAAGTCATTCTGAAGACCCCAGCTCAGGGAAATTCTCTTTCAATAGCTACTTCACTTGAAAATCTCCAGGAGGAGATTTAAGTGTATGCTTAGAAATAAGGGTTGGTTTGTGTGCAGCCCTGCATAGGATTCTTTACGTTGTGCAACAGAAGTTTAGCACAGGTACAAAACAAAGAATTCTTCAGGTTTGTTCCTTTTTCAAAGAAGGAATGGGATTAACCAATGACATAAACCAGCAAAGAATAGAGCCCACTAATTCCAGGAGCCTATTCCAGGACTAAGGACTGCAGAATCAAGCTCAGCGTGCTCAGGAACACATCACACTTGCTTCTTCCTCTTGCTGCACACAGTTTCTGTTTGTGGAGGAATCCTTCACAATTCATCTTGGAAAAAAAGCCCTTTACAGAAATTGAATGCCCAATGAGCTCCAATGGAAACAGACAACCTGAATTTCTGACTCTAGCCATAAAGAGCTGCAGTCTCCACACAGCAGCAGGGGCTTTACCTTCAGGGGGCATTAAGAGAGCCTCAAATAGCCAGGGTTCCTGTAGCCTATTGCTGTTTATTTAGGGGGCTGTCAGGCTTAATTAACTGGTATTTATAAAGGGCTTTGAGATCCTCAAGTGGGTGGAGTTTATAATGCAAGTGTTGGGCCCCATCCTGCATTTTATTCATGCTGTGAAATTTACTGTTGTTACCGGAGGTAACTGAGAGCACAACAAAGCAAGGAAGGGTCTGGGAAATCCTGCATTCATTCAGAATGAAAGTTTTTCTCTAAACACTCTTGAATAACTTCTTTTTTCTATCCTGTACATCATACACCTGGACCTCAAAACCTTCTCTCTGTAGAACCTATATGAAGCCTTTCACACAGTGCAAGCTGGGAGTCCTGCTTTGTGGAGGACATGTCCATTAGGAGAAAGAGCTGTAATTCTGTTATTGAAGTTAGTAAGAATTTTCCAGGAACTTAAGTGGAGCCAGATTTTTTTCCCAGTTGAATGAGATTTCTCCCCCCCACTTCCAAGTGTACCTGATAGTCACTTCAAAGAAGGAGACATCCTTGTGGCTGGGGTAAGCTGACTAAATAAACAAGAGCTTAGTAATTCTGTCACTAGCTCTGTGCTAAGAGACCAGCATTTTGTAGGAGCTATACAGGCCTATTAATGTTGAAGCCTGCACACCTTTTCCATACTCAGACAGAGTATGTCGTCTCTCTTCACCTCAGTTTACTCCTGTATAAAATAGACAGGATGCTTCATAACTTCACACAAGAGCCATGAATATTAGATGGGCACTGGAGTACTTCATGATAGTTGGGTGGAGGATGTGTAAGAGTGAGGTGTTATTAAGTTTTATTGAGGCAGTCTGCACAGACTTCTTGTCTTCTCTCTTAATCTTTGAAGACACAGTTTTCCATGGGACAGTCCTGGGGGTATCCAGAGTGGCAGTGTCAATGGCTGGGCTTGATGCAGTGTCTGTCTTCTTGTTCCAGATGTCCAAGACCAGTGCCAGCCTTGGCAACCTGCTGAACATTAAGACAGAAGGAGATGGCAGCCAGGCTGGGGCTGGAGAGCCAACACAGTACTTGGGCAAGGCAGTGAAGGCACTTGTCCAGGAGAAGCTCTCTGAGCCATGGAAGATGTACCTGCGCCGGTAAGGAAAGCATGGAACTGGGAATAGAGGAAAAGGAAAACCACTTCCTTTGTATAGTGTCTGGCTCATTAGTTCAAACTTGAATGCAGAGTTCTCTTGGACTTAAAGGCTTAACCCTGTGATACACTTATCACCTTCTGGAGTCCATTTGGTCCTCCGTTGCAGCCAGCTGCAGTAGGTGTTAGTGTCCTATCAGAAATAACCTGTACACATAGTTATTTTACAAAGGATCTTGACAACCAGCTATGAGCACAGATCTTCACTGTTGGCCTAAGCTGCTTCTTGGGCTTCTCTTTATGTCCCCAGCCTTCAAGTTCAGGAGACCCACGGCAGCTGTTTGGACCACATTGAGTTACTACACACAGGTCACAGAAGCCTTATGCGTGCTGTGGCATTTCCTCTGATCACAGGAGTAGGCCACTGAAACAAAATCAGGAATATAAAGAGTATGGGAACTGGGATGGTTTCTGCTGGTTTTGCTGTAGACAAGGAGGCTTGAAAGGAAAATGGAACAGATACAAAACTCACCCACACACAGACACATGCACATACATGCCCAGACAGACACATGCTTTGAGCATACACAGATACACCCAGGCAGACACATATGGGTTTGTGCTCTGACACAGATTGTTGCCTGCAAATGCCTGTGGACACTTTGTAAATCCCAGACTTTAATGGAGAAGACTAGAAACTTTTCTGGTCCGTCTGCCCCTGGCCAGTGAGAGATCTTCCCTGCAGTCCATTTGCATTTTGTCCAGCCTAGTTGTAATTATGCCAAACACTGTGGCTATTTTCTTGTCTCTGGGAGCATTATTCTACCACATAGTAAGTCTCACTGTCATGATTTTTTTCACGGAATGCTGCCTGAATTTCCCTTTTGTAATCTTGTTGCAGTTCTCCTGGTTCTGTCCCCTTGAAGCACAGCAAATCATTCCTCTCTGCAAGTGGGGCTCACCCCCTTTGGATTATCACAGACTTTTAACATCCCATTTACCCAAGTTTATTTACTTCGTTTAATCTGACTTTGTAAATTAGTCCCTTCATCCTGCTGATCATGTCATTGCTGTTGGTATTCTTGCTGTGCCCTGAACGAGTGCAGACCCCAACTGCCAGTCCTGCATCACCGCAGCAGACCTATCAAGCTTTCTGCCCCCATATATGCAGCTCACAATTGTGCTACCTGGTTTACATCTATACTGCATAATATACATGTATCATGTTTACCAACCACTGTAACACAGGATTGCTTTTAATGCTCTCCTGAGTCCCCCATGCATAAGAGCACCCCCACCCCCAGATCTTTAGCTGTGTGCTTCCAAACAGGACTCTCGTATTCTGAACCTTCTCCCTTGTCTTGCGAGGCCTCTCGGTGTTATTTTTCTCCTCTTGCACTGGTGTTGCCAACTCCTCCCAGTTTAGTATCTTCTGTGAATTTCATTAACACGCTGTTTACTCCTTCTCCTAGATTACTAATGAAGATGTTAAATAAGCTCAGACCTAACCCAAGTCAGCCGTGCGGTGTTCGCGGGATACCTCCTCCCAGCTCAGTGCTGTTTGTCATTAGCCTTTGTTTACGGTCCTTCAGCCAGTTTGCAATCCATGAGGTAGCATTCACATCTAGGCCAATTTGAATTAATTCTAAGCATATGCAAGACTGTATCAAAATGCTTTACTAAAATCCAAATATATTGCATCCCTTCATCCACTAATTTTGTAATTCTATCAAAAAAAGCAATTAAATTTGTCTGGCAAGATTTATTCTTTATAATCCTGATGCTGTTTATTGCTCATGGTTCCTTTATCCTCTAGATGTTTAATGATTTTCTCCTCCCTCTTAATATTTGTTCCATTACTTTACTGGAAGGAGAAGTTAAGGCTAGAGGTACGATAATTGCCGAAGATCACTTGTCTTTTTTTCCCCTGAAAGAATCAGTATCTAGATTTTGCTATTACTCTTTCTTGTTTTCAGTTTCCCGTACCTCCCTCTTCTCTATGGCTTACAAACCAGCAAACAGAAAAGCAGCCAGTTTGGGAATTAATTTCCATTGCACTTCAGGACATACATCATCCAGACTGGCTGATTTGTGCATATTTATATTTTCCAACCAGTCCCTTTATCTGCTGTTCTAGAAGGTCTTCACTTTATCCCTAATTGTCTGCTTTGACTTTAGTTTTCTTGTCCAGAGCAAATTTCATAAAGCAGCCGTTTTTGACCTCCCATTTTTATTGGGTCTTCCTACTAAGTGCAGTATCTCTTGGCCCTGATAAAAGCACCCCTTTGGCTTGCAGTATCTTGGTTTCTTATCTCTTTGCTTTCCTTCATCTTCTCCCTGGAAGCCTTAACTAAGTGCATGTATTCTATATCTACTGACCTTTCTTCTCCAGCACAAGGTTTTCCTCCTTTTCCTTTACTCTCAAACTGGTAGGAGGCCCCTCCTGGGACCACACAGGCTGCTGTTTGTGTCTTGCTTTCCTGCTCATCAGAGCAATTGTAGTTTGTTGTATCTTAATTATGCAAGATTCCCCTGTTAAGTTTCAGATCCTTCCTGCCAGTGTTTTTTACTTTATTCCTAGATTCCCTGTGATTCTGGAGTTTCCTGAAATCACATGTATTTGTTCTGCTCTTCTTAAGTTCAGAGCGTCTCAGCAGTGCATGAGCAGTGAAACCATGCTTAATTGGTTTTGCCCTCTTGACCATTTCCTCCATGATGATGAGAAGGGTGTCTTAGATGATGGCTTTTGCTCTGGTGTTTGCTTTGCAGGGTTGTTTCTTATGTACGTCAGGGATTGTGCTTTTCACTATTTATGCATCCTAGGCTGTAACTGCTATATGGATGATACTTCATCTCTCTGTCTATGTAGTACCCTGTTGTTTCAAGGTTGGGGGGTGGGTGGGTTCTGGATCTAGATTCCCTTGAACCTTTGCAGTTTCTTCCCTTTTGCTAGTCCCAGTAAATTTAGAAAGGAAAACAAAGACCTGTTTTACCTGGATTACCTTTACTAACCTGTGATCATTCTCAGAGCCTTGGCTTTTGTACATAGATGGTCAAGAACTTAATGGTTTTTAGGTTTTGTTTCAGAGTCGTTCTGTATTTTGCTCACACTAAAATTGGAGTTCCTTGGTCAAGTCCAGTTGCAGAGAAATTAGGTTCTTGTTCTGCGTGTTCAGGTAGCGTAACAGGCACTAAGCAAGCAACAACACCAGCAGTTTGTGCCGTAGGAACAGTGGCATTAGAAACACAGTGGTAGTAGAGATGAAAAACAGAGTATGTCTGTTCCAACGCAGCTTCTCTTTTGGGCTGTTCTCTAAGACCTTTGTCTGCTTTGGGCAGGTTTGGTACCAAGGACTTCTGCGATGCACAGTGTGACTTCCTCCATAAGGTGCACTTCCATTGTGTGGTGGAGGAATGTGGGGCCCTCTTCAGCACCCTGGATGGAGCCATCAAGCATGCCAAGTAAGTAGCAGAGTCATGAGAAAACTCTACATCACGCACACTGCAGGACAAGGGAGACCTTCCTGAGTAACTCTGTTCAAGAGCAGGAGCATGGAGAGTCCTGAGGGCAGCAGTTCAGGCATCCACGTGCCTCCTGTGTAAATGTGCTCAGCTAAAAGTTTTGCAGAACACCATGTTCTCTTTAAATTTGTTTCACAATAAATGTGTTCAACTTGCAAAAAAGTGTTGGCAAGGCTGAGAATTGGACATTTGTGTTCTTCCATAGCCTACTTGACAGACCGTGTGTTCAAGGAGACCCAGATTTCTCACAGCACACATATATACCATCCAAAAAAATATATGGCAGGGGGAGGAGCCTGTAAACCCAATCATTGTCACTGGATACAGACTTTTGTGGCGTAGACACCTCTTCATCACTGCAGTGTAGAAAGTGTTTTATTTGTTCAGTGTCTTGTCATGACAAATCTCTTCTAACAAGTTTTCCCTAGCCCTCAGTTTATATGGTTTTAAGAGTTCAAAGCATGTGGATAAGGATCTTGAAATGAAGCAGTTCAAACTGCCCGGCCCAGCAGCACCCTCCTCCTCACCTTGCCATGTTCTTGTATTGTAAACCCTTTGTCATTTCACATCATTTTGGAAAGCAGCAGCCAGCCCAGAGTTTGGTAGGCAGACATGTAGGTTAGAGAATGCAGCCTGTGTTACAGAAGCTGGACAGCAAGCTCAGAACTCTAGATGTCTCTTGAGTGAAGAATGAATTTAAGATACCCTCCCACTGTTACAGTGAAGGGACTAGCAAAGGAAGGTGGGATAGTGGAAATTCTCCCTGTTGTAAATTTCCATTACTCTGTCTTTTTGTAGTTTTCACTTCCGAACTGAGGGTGGAACTGTGAAAAGTAACTCCGAGTCTCCCTTCTCAACCACTGCTGAGAATAAGCCTTCACTGGCCCCTTCATCACCATCTGCTACTTCTGTCACCATGGCAAGCGCTCCAGCCCTTGACGTGCCCACTCCAAGTCCAGCCACTGTGCCCTCTGCCCCCACGCTGCTAGCTTGGAAGCAGTTGGCTTCAACTATACCCCAGATGCCTCAGATCCCAGCATCAGTGCCTAACCTGGCAACTTCACCCTTGGCAACGACTTCCCTGGAGAACGCCAAGCCTCAGGTCAAACCTGGATTTCTCCAGTTCCAGGAGAAGTAAGTTGTAGATGCTGCTTTCCTCCTTATGTCCCCTCCAGCCTTGCAGTCCCCTCTGTACCCCTCAAAGCTGTAGTGTTACATCTGCATTCACCCACTGAGACATCTTCTGCCTTTCTGGGCTTTATCTCCCAGAAAATTTACTTGTACAAAGTCTTGAAAGTGCCTTAGTTTTCCTAGGAGAAAAAGCAGCATTGATGAGTATATCTGGGAGTAGTTTTAGTTGGGAGCTTAAAGGAGAAATAAACTTGTTATCACTGAAGCTTCTTTTATACCTCAGAAGAGGTGCACAGAAGTACATGTGTCTTTGCAGTATTTCTGACACTGAAGACCACAGAGGAAGTGCAACATCTTTAAGGTTTTCAGCATGAAAACCTGAGCAGCCCAATGCCAGATCTTGCAGGGACTTACTGTGAGTTTCTGTAGTAGAGCAAAAATCAGTGGGCAGTGGAGTGCTCAGTTATGCAAAGGTGAGGTGTTACTGCATCAAAGTACACAGAGCTAACTAAGAGTAGATGTTTACAGGTAGCTGAAAAGGAAGGTTGCTGCATTTCTGCTGGGGTTGTCCCCAGTAAGCTCTTCCTGGGAGCGCCAACTGGAGCTCAGTATAATTGACCTTCATTTATTTTTTTCAGTTAAGAAGGTGGAGGGGGGGTTAGGTAGTGGAGGGGGCACAAGTGCTTGGACTCTGCTTTTCAGGAATGGGTCTCACAGCAGCTCAGGGAATGGGGAGCAATCCTCTCTCATTTCAGATCTCTCCAAGTTTTGCTGTCCTGGCTGAACTTCTGTACAAGTGTAATGAGTCTCTAAATCCTGTGCCTCTGGTTTTGTAGTGTTGGTTTACAGAGTAATTCACAGGGGAGGTGTCTGGCAGAAGGAAATGTACCTTGCTGAACTTCTTTTTGAACATTAAAGAAGTTTCACAGTGTTGGTGTTATTTCTGTTGCATAGACAGAAAGAAAGAGGTACAGAAGTTCTGTGGTTTGCGCAGGAGTCCGGGCTCAGCTTAGGCATTGCTGCTTAATGATTCAGGCTGCTGGAGTCTCAGTCTCAGGGTCACGTATTGACAGTCATTTGCTTTCAAAGAAGTGTATTAATTCAGTTTCACATAACTGAGTAGGTATCATTTGGTACAGTGCTTGGGATCCAAGAGATCAATGTTCACCTACCTCTGATCTGACCTCTGTGCAGCCAGAAATCCATAGAGTGGGGGGGAAGTAATGTATCAAAACCATTTAACTAATTAAATAGGCCACTGCTGATTGTGTCTAATCAGGGGAAGCCCTGGCATCTTGTAGTGTGCTTGCCCAAGAGTTTCATTTCAGTGTGACAAAACTGAGATGAGAGAAACTGTCTCAATCCACTGAGGCAAGTATGGGCAGAAAGGGAGAAACAGCATCCGTGTGGATCTTGAGAGCTTTAAATTGCAAGTGAGGCCCTTGGAGACTACAGCATCCACCAAGCACTGCTGTGTTTCAGTATTCTCAATCAGGAAAGTGCTCTGGCTTGGTGGAATTGCAGTGGCATAGCCAGCATCAATTTTAGGAAAGAGGAAGGTGGTTGTGGGCAATCTGTGGGCCATGTTTGGAGCAGAGTCTTCAGCTGGGCTCCCCCTCAATTAAATTTTGGCAAAGAAACCGATGTGTGAAATGAGCTGGGGTGATGATGGGGTGTTGGATGTGTTCCAGCGATCCCTGCCTGGCAACGGACTGCAAGTACGCCAACAAATTCCACTTCCACTGTCTCTTTGGGAACTGCAAGTACGTGTGCAAAACCTCGGGCAAAGCAGAATCCCACTGCCTGGACCACATCAACCCCAACAATAATCTGGTGAATGTGCGAGACCAGTTTGCTTACTATTCACTGCAGTGTCTCTGTCCAAACCAGGTAAGAGCAGTTCAAAACAGTATTCCACCCTGAAGTATGTGTGTGGGAGAAGAATGAGACAGAGCAAGTAGATTGCCCAGCAGGAAGTGAGGTGGAGTGTCTTATTCCTGGTCTAACTACAGACCCATGGAAGGGGCTGGCAAAACCTTTGGTTTCTAACAAAGTGCAAGTGCTTGGCTGTTTCCCTGGCTTGGGTGAACTGGACAAGGTAACTAGAATGATCTGAGAGACACAAAATGAGATACAATAAAAATCTATGCTGAATACCAGGGAAAGCCACAAGTTAGGGTTGGAGTCTCTCAATGCAGAATGCAATACAGAAAGCACAATGGCAATACAAAGTACATGACAGGGCGCATGGTTGTATTGCAGCTTGTGGAAGATAACATGGATGTGATCTAGAGTATGAGTTCAGGGCTCTCATGTCTCAGAGGGACAGCATCAGTAGCAGCAGATGGGAGTGCATTTGGTTTAGATGTGCTTAAAATGACCTGTCTGCTCTTCCCCAGCACTGTGAATTCAGGATGCGAGGGCACTACCACTGTCTTCGTCCTGGCTGCTACTTCGTGACTAACATCACCACCAAGCTGCCCTGGCATGTGAAAAAACATGAGAAGGCAGAGAGAAGGGCAGCCAATGGCTTCAAGTATTTTACCAAGCGAGAGGAGTGTGGCAGACTGGGTGAGTTGTCTTCTCTTCCCCCATCATCTTCCTCGTATGGGCTATCCCATGTTCTGCCTAAGAACACTGTGAGTTAGAGCCTGCGAGTTATGCTTAAGGTGATTTGGTCATTAAAGCACTGAACAAGGGAGAGAATGAAAGAGAAAGCAGTTCCTGATCTGCCTGAGCTGAAGCGCATTTTCCCAAACAGACCCAGTTAAATGCATAGAAATGATAATATAGAGGATTTTATGTATATATTTGCCTGGAAATATAGCTTCCCCTTTGTTTTTGCTTTATAGCTCATTGTCAAGGCCTTTTTGTTTGGGCTTTTTTTTTGCACTCTGCAGTCTTTTGGGCCTAATACTTGTGTTGGGTGTTTAAGAGTGCTTTTAGCAGTAATAAAAGGCAGAAGGGAAATGCTTATTTTGATGAGTACCTTGTGTGAAAGTCTTCCTACATCAAGAAAGCTGCTGCTTTGCCTGATTCCAGGCAGCTTCAGATGAAAACCTACTTTTTATTAGCCATTGCCACAGTAGCACATTGAAAGACAAAGGGCAAATAACCAGAGACTGAGGTATGAAGAAGAGCATTCCATAAACTACTCCTCTGAAGCCATTCTCCACAGCCAGTTGTGAGCAGCAGGGAATGCAGTGCTGTGCCTTTGTGCCAGCCTCCCACCACAGCACTGACTAAGAAACACCTGAGATGTGGCACAGCCTCACACTGTGGCTTGCCCCCTTGCCAACACTATTCACAGCAGGGCAGTAGTTGTTAAATCCAAGTGCCTCTAGTGTAAGCTGGTCAAACACACAAACACTGTACCCAGGGAGGTAGCTAGAGCTGGAAGCCAAGGCTCTGAACTTGGGGGGAATCCCTAGAGAGCTGCAGAGCTCTGTCCTGAGCTGCAGTGGTTCACTTAACCCTTCAACTTGTGTTTTGGCTTAACAGTATCACAGACCCAGCCTACTGGAACTGAAGCTGGAACAAACCAAGTTCAGCATAACACTTGTGGGTGCTGTGCTCTCCCACTGCAGGGAAACAGCCAGAACCAGGCTTTTCAGCTTTCTTTTCACCAAGAATTTGTACCCAAATGGCAGCTTGTTTGTGGTAGCCAGGGTACTGAGTGTCAACATGCTGCAGCCAGTACTTACCACGATCTCATTTGCACATGTCAGTAGATTCAGCAGTTGCTTGTATTTACTCAACTTTAGGTGTTTCAGGTGATAGCAAGAGCTAGACAAAGCAGGACAATGATACATGACACCCAGCCTACACGGGTGCCCTGGCAACAGGCGAGCCTTCACCTGCCCTTTGCTGATAGTGTTTCAGTCCTGCCAGCACTGTTTGTTCTCCATCCCAGAGAACAGCACAGTGGGATGGGGAGGGAGAATGAGGTGGTGCTGTGGGGGAGTGCAGTACCTAAACAAACATAAACTTGGCATGTGCCTAAAACACTGCCTATGAGCTAAACATGGGCTGGGTGATCCAGGAGCTGCTTGGCTGTGCATGTGTCAGCAGTGTTTAGTTTGGGGAGTGACGGGGTACATGCATCCAGCAGTGTGGACATCTGCCTGTAGATTGGGTTGCCATGCCATAAACATATTTAGCCAGCATGTTTTAGCCTTTGCCTGTTTAGAAACAGGCAGCATGGTGAGATGGTGTAGCTGGATATGTTTGTATAGGTCTAGATAGCTATATCAACATGTAAATGCATGTCTGCTTCTCTGTACATCTCTAGGCTTTTTATTTGTGTGTATATATATATATATACACACATCAGGTGCAGAAAGCACTGGCTTGCTTTAAGGGCTGTGAATGTTTCAGAACAAACATATACAATAGATTTTTCTTTAATACATGTGTTTGTGCATGTATAAGTATCATACACACGTTTGAATAGGGAGAGAAACAGATAAATGAAAATACCCACATGTTTAAGTACAGGGGGATGGGTGTAGCTACATGAGTAAAACTGTGCCTGTCTGTAGGTCTGTGCAGGTCTGTATGGCCAAAGGATGATGGAGAGCAGACAGAACCTGATTATTGATAGAGATGGTTTTTAACTGTAAGAAACCATTATCTGTCAGCTATACGATGTGGCTGTTGAGGATTGTCCATTAATGAGATACACAAACTCCTGGCATGCATGGCACGATCCACGAGGCACAAAATGTGTCAAGTACTGAATGCCAGAACCCATAGAAATTGCTTGTTGCTGAGTAGCTGCCCCTATTACACAACAGATTTGGAGTGGCAGTAAACACTTCCTGGCTCATTTCTATCTGACCAGAGAGTATACACTGTCCAGAGCCAGCACTGTTGAGACTGCTGTACTGAGAGCAGAGTTAGAGATAAAAAGAGAGAAAGAACTTTCATTCCCAATCTGAACATGTATTTTTGGTTGTAGCCTCCACAATACAGTCAAATGTCTTGGTTCTGTTCTCTTTGTAAAGGAAAAGGTGCTAGCTAAGATTGGAGAGTGTGAGGCACTAGTAAATGTAATAGTAATGTTCCTTTCTTTACAACACAATGAAGAAGGATGGAACCAGGCTCACTTCTTAAACCTGTGTTTAAGAGTTGCTCAGCATGCAAAATATTGTGTTTTGTCTCATTCAAGACTGATCTGAAGGGCCCATGACCACTGATAGTCTTCCACTGGAAATCCATGTAGCAGCCCTATCCCATTTCCAGATCATCTTCACTACAGTCCCTTTCCTTCTTGATACCCTCCGTGTACTACATATGATGGTTTTGTGTCTGTAGGTTGCAAATACAACCAGGTGAACAGCCACTTCCACTGCATTCGTGAGGGCTGCCAGTTCTCCTTCCTGCTCAAGCACCAAATGACATCCCACGCCAGAAAGCACATGAGAAGGATGCTGGGGAAGAACTTTGATCGTGTTCCTACTCAGGTGACTCACTAGTAATTTAAGCTGTAGATGTGCATGTAATACTGGTCCCTTTGGTTGCTTGCTCCAGAACTACCTTAGACACTTGTACCCAAACTCTCTCAAATGCAGATAAATATAGCATTGGGGGATGCAGCTGGGATATGTGAGTTCACCCAAGGTACCTTTACCTGCTTGGACTGCACAATAAGAGGAAGCATAGACATCAAAGCATTACTTAGTGTAAACAGCTTTTCCTTGTGAATTATGGAGATAAAAAATGGAGAACACTAAAACTACAACTTGCCCTCCCTCCCTGCTCTCTCTATATACACCAATTGGCTTATTAAAATAAAGTGCTTAGGATGTGGAAGAATTGAACATGCTGGTTAAAGCAAACATTTCCTGTTACACATAAAGAATTATTTGCTGCTTCCACCCAGGATGGGAGAAATACCAATCTTGACATTTTTCTTCCTTTATTGATCTGGAGTTAGTTTAGGGCGCTCCTTGTCCTCTCTCAGGAAGCAGCAGAGCAATGCAGTTGCATCTTCTCTTAACACATAACGGAGAGCAGTCCAACAAGCAGAACAGGGATGAAAGCACAAATCAGAGCATGTGGCAAAGCTGATCAGACCACTGCTCAGCCTTTCTGCATTCAAAGGTTCTACCTCCAGTTTTCGCCATGCCTTAGTGGTGAGTTTGGCTATCCAGTGCTGCTGGCTACCTCCCCATGTAACCAAAGACGTGGAGGCCAGGCCAGGCCAGAGCAGCTGCGTGTGACCACAGAACACACCTCCATTGCTGGTTTCAGCCTCTGTGCCCCTGCTGCAGTGTCTCAGCATGCAGGCACTAGGAGAGTTGTGTCCGCAGTCGTATTTCCAGTCTCTAAATGCAGCAGGACCTACACAGTAAGGTAGCAATGCCAAGATTAACACCTCCTGTTTTTGAATGCATTGGAATCCACACACCAGGATGCTGGTGCCAAGATTAACGCTCCCAGCCTCTGAGCATGCCACAATTCACATACCAGGATCCGTGTGCCAAGTTTAATGCTCTGAGCTCCCAGGGAAGGAAGATTCACGCTCCCAGCCACTGTGCCATGGGTTCCACTCACGGGCGTGTTCCAGCTATCCCTCCTGAACTGTGACAGAGGGAAATAAGCGTGCAGACAGATGGTTTTGGTCCTGGCATCGTGCTTTTGGTGTGAAAGTCCCCGTCCTGTGTTCTTGCTGCAGGTTATTGGCCACACTCCAAGAAATGAAAATCTCCCCCAGGTTGGCAGCATGGCACCCAGCCCAGCCTCATCAGGAACCCCAGCTTCCTTTCAGGGACCCCCAAGCATGATGGACACTGAAACAGATGAGTACATGGATTACACTGGCTGCAGCCCTGGAGGTATCTCCTCTGAATCTTCCAATATGGACCGCAGCTGCTCCAGCACTCCAGTGGGCAACGAAAGTACATCAGCAGGTAAGAGAGAAGGGGTGGAGTGAAATGGATCCTCAGTTGCCTGCTCTCTTTCAGCACATAAACTCAGGAAAAGAGGAACAATTGCACCTTAAAATATGATCTGTACCAGCTTCACAGTAGTGCCTCATACTAACCTGGCTCCCTCCACCATTTCTGAGAAGAGATCCATCAAAATGAGCACCTCAAGCATCCATGAACTGACAGCGTATCTTTTCTCCCCTGAAGAGAGGTTTTTATCCTCTATTTTGGATAAGATGATTTAAAAGAAAAATAGTTTTGGGCCTCTTCTGTACTTGGCATTTCCCTGGTATCTTTATGTGTTTCCTTATGCAGCATCTGAAGTCAGGCACTTTCCTATACTACTGAGGTACAGAAAGACTGTACAATAGCAGATACTGTATACACAGGGGAAAAAACCCTACCACATCTTCAGAAAACAACACATAAAAGCAGCTCACTAGCTCCCTTGCTCCCACTCTGTGCAGTGCTGCTCAGAAGAGACCTCCATCATCCCCTCTTTTTGCCAGGATAATGTGTAGCCATCTCCCACTGCCCTTTGTTAGAGGGTCACTTTCTCAGTAGTCAGATAGCTTTTATGAATTCTGTTATCATCTAGTGATGATCCAGGGATCTCTTAGCTGCCCTTCCCAGCACTAAGTGTTACATTCTACATAGGCTGCCTCACTGAGCTCACTTTAATGTAACATTTTCCTGCTTTTCTTTCCCATACCAGTTAGATAAAGGTTATCCTATACCTGACCATGTGTATGAACCCTGCTGGGTCGTGACAGTGGTTGTCCCATGACATTAAAGCTCCTCCCGAGTCCTGGTGGGACAGTGGTTCCTGGCAGTAACTGTCTGGGACAGAGCCCCCAGCTGCTATCCAGGGAGCAACGCCACCCACCCAAAGTGTAAGAGCAGCCTTGCAGCTATTAGTTGTATGAGCTGGCACCATGTACATGAACAAGGACCAAACACACAGGAATTTCTCCCTCCCCATTCCACTAAAGCCACCCTACCTTGTGCAGAGACAACCCTCCTCTTCCTGGTGCTGTCAGTTCCTCACCTTCTGTTTCTTCTCTGTTACAGTTCTGTTTCATACATTTGTGACTGTATTTTCCATTTTCATCATATTGCTTCTGCTCTTGGGTTCTCATTTCAGTTCTTTTGTTTCTTGTTTTGGTTTGGTTTGGTTTTGTTCTATTTTTTTATTGGTTTGGTTTGGGTTTTTTTCTCCTTTTTTCTGCTTTTTTCTCTCCACATTCTCCAGGCTGCCTGGTTCCTTCTACTGCTACTGCTGCTGCCGATGATGGTACCCATACTGCACCACAACCTCAACCACCATCTCTGCCTCCATCTTTCCCACAAGCCCTGCTTAGGTCTCCCCTTCCCACCCTCCCCTATCTCTTCTCTCCATCTTGTCTCTCATACTCTCTGCTCAGTGCCACTCTTGGATCCAGCAGAGGCATTGTCATGCCTGCCGCCAGCACCACTGGGTTTTCGCCCATCATTGCCACTCCAACTCCAGTAAAAAGTGACGTTCCCTTAGTTCAGGATGCAGCAGGTAACACTTCTTTGCTTTCTCTTGGTGTCCTCTGCCCATCTCCTTCCCTACTCACCCTGCCCACATGTTTTCTCTGCACCTTTGGGTCAGTAAAAATCTATACATCTCTCTGTGCCTTACTTAACTTTATCCATGGCCCTTCCACACCTCTCCTTTTGTCTGCTGACACAGTAGCCACAGCTACAAAGGATAACCAAAACCACAGCAAACCATTGAGAGACACCTGATGGAAACTGCCACCAATTCCAAATGATGAGAAAAACCTAACAAACAGAATGCACAGTTAACATGCGTTTTCAGCCTCCTGATAACAGCAGGGTGGCCACATAGCAGACTTTTGCTCATGTAGCATTAATGGGACTTGGGATTCTTGTTTAGCTCTTCCAGGCCATCCAACCCCATACCTACCATAGTCTGCTGCACATAGCAGGTAAATGTCTGACAAGGTACCCAGTTCCCCTGTTTTTATTGATCTTTTAAGCTTCACTGCTATCTATCCCTACATCTATCCATACAATTCAAGGCTGCTCTCCCCAGCACCAGCTACAGAGTGAAGTACAGGCAGTGTCACTGTGATGACATCATCAGAGAGCTCAGGCTGTTTCTCACACTCACTGTTATTTATATCTGCTCTTAACAGCTGCAGAAAATCCATCAAGATTTTTAGTTTTAAGCTGCCATGTTTCCCATGTGTGCCTAAGATCAGAGATGTCTCAGGCTGGGGATTCTCATTCCAGCTGGGAATGGTTTTTAGGGTGTGTCTCGGTTTTGGCTTCTTTTCCCAACTCCCAGCTCTTTTCTAGTTAATTAAGGGCATATTTGTGCTTAAAGTTCACACTGAAGAGGATTCTGGCAGCCTACAAATGTCCCAGGCACTCTTCCTGCCAGTTTTAGTAATGAGCAAATCCAAGGTAAATGGTTGGGAGTGTGGCTGGAGGACCAACTCCACTTTGACAGTCATGGATTTTACTCATGGATTTGGCAGGAGAAGGATCCTTTGCCCTGTCCGGAGGAGTGTGTTCCAATGAACAAAATTCACAAGAAACTGTGGTTTTGCTCCATTTTTTTCTTGAATGATTTGCATGAACCTGAAGCATTCTAAGCTTGTGCTGTGCTTTCCTCTAATGATACATTTTTAAGTTTCTTTATACCTTTGTGTAGTTTGTGGATGTTTGCAGCATTAGTAATTGACAAGACCAGCTTATGGAATGCCCTTACCTTTGACAGTCGCTTGGGATTACAGTCGCTGAGGCTTGTAAATCTTCAGTTGGGCGCTAGGGACTGAACACTGTCTAGTGGCTAAAGCAGAAGGGTGTACCAGGTTCTCATTGCTCCTTCCCATACCCTTGTGCTGAAATGCCTGTCTGAGGAAACAGAATTGGTTTCACTAAGTTTTAAGCCCATCTGTTTGAACTGGTGAAAAAAGCTGGGCAGCCACACTGAGCTTAGAACAGGTAATATCTAAATTACACTTATTTCCCATCCGGAGTCTTTCCCCTAAGATGGCTTATCCCATATTCCTGTCTGGAGCCAGACAAGATGAGCATTCATACCAAGGATAAAAGACTTGATGATTTGGCTGTAATTGTTTTTAAAGAAGGGGTTGATCTGGATAGCAGTGGTTTGTCCAGGCAGGGATGCACTTACACTGGTGCCCTGGAAGCAGAGAACTACATTTTACAATACCAGATGTTTCTGGGGAGAGCAGAGAGTTAATTGGTCACAGATTCTGTAGCTAAAGCTTGCTAATTTAAAACCCACAGTGACAGGAAGTTATTCTTTCACTGGTAGCTGGTTAAATTTGCCTTAACATGCAGATTCCAGCAGCCACATGTCACTAAGATGGTCTCACCAGGGATGCCCCAAGCTGGTGTCTTTACTTGCAGCCTGAGCAGAAGTGCTGTGGAATGAATGGGTGTGGAAAAGTCTTTTGTTCTTTGCTTATCCTGCAGTCTGTATAGCCTGGCCATGCCAAGGGCCACCAAAGGGATTAGGTTGCTGCTACCATTTCATTGACTTGTACCTTTCAGTACAGCTCCAGTGCAACTTCTGGAGGTTTCCTTCAATGATCCCCTCCTTTTCTCTAGAAGGGTTGTCTTTGGAAGGGCCAGATGTGGCAAAAATAGCATTCATCACATTTAATACCTGCTTATCAGCCAGAAAAGAAAACAATTCTCCGACAGTCAAAGAGATGAGTGTTTCTTCAGCTGCCTAGACAAGGATGCAAGCTGCTCCGGGTTTTCAGGCCCCAGGCACTGTGTGTCACAAATCATGCCTCTTTTTCAGAGGATGGCAGTTTCAGCATGAGGAGAGGCAAAACAACAACAAAAAGTATGTTTTAGTTTCAAGCTGTAATTTCCAATTACACTCACAGTTCTGCACCTGGTGAGAAATTCTCGCCTCCAACCTCGTCTGTGCTGCATGTTGATACTGGAGATTGTGGTTTGATTCTGGAAATAGCAAGCAGAGAAGAAAAAGAAGTTAATAGATATAATGAGGTCGAGTCCTTGATGGCAGCTTGATCCTAGGGGACGTGAGCACTACTAGCCAGTGATGCTGGCCCTGTGGATGAAAGTGGAAGATGGATGAGAGCTCTCTATTTACTAGGGGCATCATGTGATTTTTTGAGACTCAAGGGAAAGCTGCAGAACTGGTATTTTCTCTCAGAGTCCACTGGCTAGTGATGATGAGAATTAGCCCCATTGAACATCTGTCCATCTGTCTTTCTAAGTGCACTCATCGTAATATGTAGGCTCATTACAGTGAGGGATGTTGCAGTCTCCTGGCCAAAGTCCATCCTATTTCTATAAATTCCCCCCCTTGCAGTTTTAATCACGCATGGGATCCTTCCTCACTTCCTGCCTGTCCTTGGCAATTGCAGTGTGTTACAAGAGCCAGGATAGGGGATAGTATACTTGTACCAGTTTTTAGCCTGTTAAACTCTTCTGCCACTTGAGTCCAGTTAAACACACCTGAGGCCTTGGACTGGAACAAGGCAGCTCCTCCGTGTTAAAATGTGACTTTAGGAAAATAGGACTAGAGATTAATCAAGCAGCAAAGCAGAGAGTAACACAACAGAGAAGCAGTCATCAGCATTTGCACAATATGAGGTATACCGGAGCACTAACTAGAGACAAGGGTGGGATATGCTGGAAATTGAGGAAGCGATGTCCAATAGGCATCAGCCAGCCCACAGTCCCAGAGTTCAGGCTTCCTTGGAGCTTTGAGGGCTGAGCCGCTGGGTGGGAGCAGTTGCAGCATTGTGTCCTGGCAAACACAGAACTTGACAGGATGGTTGGGAGATGGAGAGAGAGCTGGCTGTCAGCAACACCACTCTTTGCTTTTTCTCCCTAGGGAATACCATCACTATGCCAACTGCCTCAGGGGCCAAAAAGCGTTTCTGGATCATTGAGGACATGTCCCCATTTGGCAAGCGCCGCAAGACTGCATCCTCCCGCAAGATGCTGGACGAAGGGATGATGCTGGAGGGATTTCGGCGCTATGACCTCTACGAGGACTGCAAGGACTCCAGCTGCCAGTTCTCTCTCAAGGTTACCCACTACCACTGCACGCGGGAGAACTGTGGCTACAAGTTCTGTGGCCGTACCCACATGTACAAGCACGCCCAGCATCACGATCGCGTTGACAACCTGGTATTGGACGATTTCAAACGCTTCAAGTCTTCACTGAGTTGCAACTTCCCAGACTGCCAGTTCTCTGGCAATAGCACACACTTCCACTGTCTGCGCTGTGGCTTCCGCTGCACTGACAGCACTAAGGTGACAGCCCACCGTAAGCACCACGGCAAGCAGGATGTCATCAGTGCTGCTGGCTTCTGCCAGTTCAGCTCCAGTGTGGACTGCGAGGTGCCTGACTGCAAGTACAAACTCAAGTGCTCCCACTTCCACTGCACCTACCCTGGCTGCAAACACACAGTGGTGGGCATGTCACAGATGGACTCGCACAAGCGCAAACATGAGAAGCAGGAGCGAGGGGAGCTTCCTGCCATCTCGCCCGGCCCCGAGGGCCTTGCCCACTCCACTCTTGAGTACGACATCCAGAACTCTTCCATCAACCTGGACAGTTCCCTCAACCTCAGCACTGACAACAACAGCTCCCTCTTCTTCCTGCAGAACGCAGCTGGCGTGGGCCTCAATGATTCCCTGGACCTCAGCAAGAAGCAGTCAGAAGTCACTGAAGGTCCATCACCGAGCAGAGCCGGGACCGCACCTCAGGAGAGGGGGGCAGTGGCATCTGGCTCTGGTGATGTGGAGGACGAGGATGACTCTTCCCAAGAGGATGAAGAGGATGACGAGGAAGAAATGAATGAAGAAGAGGAGGATGATGAAGAAGAGGATGACGAGGATGATGATGATGATGAGGATGATGAAGAGGAAGACCTGAACACAGATTCTGAGGAATCGCTGCCTGACCCTGAGGGCCTGGCCACTAAAGAAGACGGAGAACCAGAGGAGGCTGCTTCTTCCACAGACCATGGAGATGCTTCCAGGCCACAGGGCGAGCAAGCCCTTACTCCAGCCCCAACTCCTGCTCCAGCTCCAGCTCCAGCTGCTGCCCCAGCCTCTACTGTCACTCCAGCAGCTTCTCCTTAATCTTAGAGACAACGGTGGCAGTGGTTTGGTTTTGCTCTTACACAGAATTACTAAGAGGACCCCATATGAGGCAAGAACAAAGATTGGGATGGCAAGTGAAAGACAAACTCCGTGCCACACACACGAGAGAGAGGGAGGAAGGAAGGAAACCCACGCTCCTCCTCAGGCCCCGTAAGAGACAGGTTGGCAGCAGGACTGGTGCTGCATCCCTTCATTCTGCAGATCACAGAACAGGGGGGCAGGAAGCAGCATGAAATACCCTTTTCTATGGACATGAACCTTGAGGGTACCAGCTGCCTTTCCTTGCTCCCTGCATGGTGCGTGGGGCCTGTGCCCATCTGGGGACCCTTTGTTATGGATGGGGTTCTATCCCCCCATTTTTCTTTCTGGGTTTTATTTTTCCATGTTTTCAGTTGTACAATATTAATAATAATCTCCACTTCTTGGAGGGGGGTGGGTGGGAACAACAGGTAATGAATTTAAGAACTATATATTTGTGTGTGTGTCTCTCTCTATATAATGTACACACACACACACACATATATAACACGCAAGGAATTGGTGTCACAAAGACAAGTAGCTCAGCTTTGCGGGTGGGAAGGAGGGGTGAGGGGTGTTTGCTCTCTCTCTCTCCACCCCTCCCCCCTTTTTTCTCCAGCATTAAATGAATGGCATCAGGCAGCAAGGGTGGGAGTGGGTATTTATTGTCACATAAATGAGGACGCATTAATGAATGAGCAGGGTGGGAATGGGACACTCCTCTGTTCTTCCAGATCCTTTTTACTAGTAATGATAATAATTTTGAATGCTATTTATATTGTAAAACTTTTCTCAGTCTACACTTCCTTTCTCTGTAGGACACCTCTCCTCATCCCTGCTCTTCTGCCTGTAGGGAATTTAGCTGAAGTAACTTGGGAAGAGCACAGCAGGCAGTTAAAGGGACTGTCACACTGGAGGACTGGGGTTAAGCTCCCATCCAGTTCCATCTCATCCCAACTCCCAGGTGCTTCCTCTCTGTTGAGGGTGAGGGGTTTTTGTGGTGCTTCAGTATCCCCATCTCAGGAGGCTGTGAGCTGACACTGTCCCACGGTGCAGCACAGGGAGCACCGTGCTCACAGAAGAGCATCCTAAGCCGTTAAAGCAGCCTTGAAAACTACTTGCTCTCTGACCAAGCAGTTGTGCAGTGACAGGTATGTCCCAGTCCCCAAGCCCTCGTCCCCAGCCTCTCACCGTGGATGGGCAAGCCTGTTGTCTGTCTGCATGGACTCAGAATGTTCTGCTGACTCTGGGAGAGGGTGAAGACGCTGTTGAAGGGGGAGGCAAAGGCAGCACACGTTCAGGACCCCACTGTGGGATGTCCTGCTCAGACTCGGTGTGTGGGGGTCTCTTTTGCTCAGCACTGAGTGGGAGAGGGGACACTACTGGTCTATAGCTATTGGCCCTGACAAAACATGAGGCTGCTGCAGCCTATGCAGCACTGAAGACAGGGGAGATGCTAGCTGAGGGCAGGTGTAACCCAGCTAAGAATTAAAGTATTTCTGGTGCCAAGCTGATAAATTCTGACAAGTAGGGCCAATAGCTTGGGCACTGCATAAGCAAATGCAACTGTACTGTGCTGAAACCTGCCACGTCCAGCAGCTTGGGCTTCCCCTGCTCTTTCCCCAGCCCAGGCTGGGAACACACACTACAGGATACTGCCTGGACTCTGGCACGTGAGACAGTAGCTGGTTGACCTGAGTCTGAGAGCGGGCTTGTCTCCATACAACTGGGTTCCAGGAGGACTACCTGTCTGAGTAAACTGCTAGTTATTTCAGTGCCAGTCTGTAAGTACTCGAGCCTAGCAGAAGGTTCCTGGTGTCTGAAGTTTGTCCCTGTTTTATGTCAAATACCTACTTCTTTCTTTCTAACCCCATGCAGCACCCCCCACCCCAGCTCCAAGGAATCCTGTTTCCCCCCTTGAACACATAAAGGCCTCAAGAAGTTTAGGTTGGGGTTGTTCTCTCCCTTTAATTCTTTCCCTAAGGAAGTGGTGCGGCTCAGGTCTGGCTCTGAGGCAGCACTCAGCTGTGTCAGTGTGGGGACAGAACATGCAGAGAACGGTGCGAAAGGCAAAACAAGATAAAGCAGTTGTACAGTATTTTCCCTGTAAAGGTTATTGCTAGAGATAGAACAAAGGAGAAGGCACGGAGGCCAGGGCTGGGGCTGCCCTCTGCCTCAGCCCTTAGATATGGTTCATTGTGTGCAATTGAGTTTTGCTCTTTTTATTTTTTTTTTTTCTCTTTAAATTTTTACTTTTTTCCTTTGTTTTTCCCTTCGATGTAGTGTTTGTTTGGAGGGGGGGCAGGGGAGGGGGGGGCCTCAATGCTATGGGTTGAGGCTGACTTCACCCTCCCAGCACTGAGCAGAGCTGCACGATTCCGACTTCGAACTTGAATTTTGTAGAGATGAAACCAATGGAAACAAATGAACCCTTGGTAGTGGTAGGCTGTAGTTTATTTAAGTCTTTTGGAGTTCTTTTCCTCTGTCAGCTATTTGTGTGGCTTTTATTTTTATCGGGGTTTTCTGTTTGTTTTTGTTGCGTTTGGTTTATCCCCTGCCCTCAGCTGTGTGTTTTCTAGCACAACCTGATTTCGTGACTGGGATGAAGCTCATGTTCCTGGGGCAGAGTGAGGGAACGAGGCCCTGGAATTTCTACAGGGGATGGGGCGAAACGATTTTACTTTACCAGCGTTTGCTGCAGGTTCTGTATGTTTTTCCTGTAGTCAGCACTTAGATAGTGTGGTGATGGGCTCCAGGAGGAACCCTTGGATGTGACACAAGCCACATCTTGCAAACCAGATGTGTTTATTCTGTACCACTGAAATCATTGTGTGTATCAGTGACTTCTGTGGAAGGCAGGATCGAGCCGACTGCCTTGGAGGCAGCATCCCACCAAGTCTGCATAGAACCTGCTTGTGAGCTGCCAATGCTGAGGGCGAGGGGGAGGCTGGTTTCAGTGGTGAGGCTCAGGGCTCCCTGGGCCACCGGTTTCCCTTCAGGATACCCATGCTGCCTCCCGGATGGTAGGAGCTGGGAACCTGCACCGTGACACAGCAGTTTTACCTCTCCCCTTTTGTATCTCACCAGACTCCACTGCACAACAGTGGGAGAGAGCAGAGGCGTGTGGAGAAAAGGGGTAACAGCCCTACCAGCAGGTAGCTCTGCCCGCTCCGGCTGGTGCTGGATGTTCTTCCATCATCCCGGTGCAGCTCACTGTGATCTGTGCTGACAGGGCCCTGTTTCACAGGTCCTTCTGTGTAGCTCAGTGTGCCAGAAGGGCCTGTGCTGATCTATGCACACCATTTTCTCCCCCAAGGCATCCTACTTCTTGACATCTCAGCCTTTCTCCCAAACTTTTATCACCTCTTCTCCGGGAGCCAGCACAGGGAATGACATTTCTTTCCCAATGGGCAATTGGGAACCCTTGTGCAGGGCCTGGCCCCTCACAGGACAGTGGCCACCCAGCAGGTTGGCCACAGCCCAGAGCACATCTTACTCCACCTTCTCCAAGTCTTGTTTGTGTAAATCTCTTCCTGTTATTCACAACAACAACAAGTCAAGAACGTTAAACCCAGCTCTATTTTGCCATGTGAAGGCTGTGATTCGGCAAAACTCTTAAGCAGATGCTGGCTGAAGGGCGCAGGTTGAAGCCCAGGCTTAAGTGCTTTTCTGAACAGAGGCCTCAACAGCACAAAGATCCCTGTTGCAGCAAGGTGGGTTTGCACTTGGAGCAAGCATATCAATAGGACTGTTAATACAATGCTGTTGTGCTTAAAGAATGACCAGGGAAAGAGAGGGCGAGTCAACAGCCTATGAGGAGGGGGAAGAGGAGGGAGGAAATGGAACTGTTCTGTCCAAACCAAGACAAAACCCAAACAAAATCAAACCTTGAGAAGGACCCTCCTGAGTCTGCTTCCATTCACTGCTGAAGAGCAAACGAAACCATGAAAGCGAGAACTATTGACTCGATTGTTCGTTCTAGCCACAAACTCAACTGGATTCAAGTCCATGTGGAAGGAATTTTGTAAAGAAAAAAAAAAAAAAGGAAAAAAAAAATAATAATAAAAAAAAAAGTTTTCCAATGTAGCAAAAAAAATAACTTTAAAAAAACAAAAATGACAAAAAAAAAAGACAAAAGAGGGAGGATTCTAGCCTTTTGTAATCTCCATATTGCACACTAGGACTATAAGCCATTGCTAGCTCATTTTGAATTTTAAATGTGTAATTTTTTTGGGTTTTTGTTTTGTTGTTGGTTTCTTTTGTTGTTTATTTTTTTTCTTTCCGTGGGGGAGGGGAGGGAATAAATGCTTGAACCACCAATGCTCTTTTTAATGTTTTATAAATATGTATGTGTATATATATAAATATAAAAGTAATATGTATGCACATATATATGTGTGTGTGTATATATCTATATGTATATACATATATATAGATATATAGATATATATATAGGTTTTGAGACAAAAAAATGCAGAAAGTGAAAAAAAAAACCCAACACCCTAACCAGGATGGTGTGCTCTGATTTACTTGAATCTGGTCTCTTCAGCACCTGCGTTATTAAGAACTGAATATTTTTCCACTTGAATTTAGTGCTATTGGAAATTTAATATATGTGTTTTATTTATTTGATTTTTTTTTGCATGACTGATGCAAGGTTTGACATTTTCACTCAATAAAAACTGGAAAAAAACAACAATGTTTTAAGCGATCAAGTTGTCTTTTTCATTGAGGAGGTGGTGTGTTTGTCTAAGAGCTTGGGGCAGGCTGGGTCTCCTAAAGCCTAGTGACGGCCTTGCACCCATCAGAACAGCCCCTGTTTTAGCACTAGTGCAAAGTGCAATGGGAACTGAGTGCTCTTAATACAGATTCCAGCCTCAAGCTCTCTAAGCAGCCCTTTAGTTTGATTTGAAGTGCTCACCAGGACCCTGATAAAGGTGATGCTTCTCCACAATGTGCTGCATCAGAGACTGACTGTTCCCCTCCTACCTTGGCCTGCAGGCTTGGGGTGGTGGATGGGGATCCATGGTGGAACTGTGCTTGCTGTTCCTGCCCACTTGAAACCTTACAGTGACATTCAAAGCCCACTAAATCAATTTCAGCACGGCCCTAACAAAAGGGAGATGAGGAGCATGAATGAAGCAGCCTGTCTGCATAGAAGGGGTGGGGCTAATAAATCTACTAATCTCCACTAAAATGCACTGTGAAGCTCTGTGCTTTGACAGAACTTAGCAAGAACACGTTCAGCTGTGTGCCACTCATGAGAGCTGAATGAGCGCATTCCTTACCTGGCCACTCCACTGCTTTTTCCTGCTGCAGAAACTTGCATGCACCACGCGCTTGTGAAGTAGTGACTGCCGTCTGGGATGACTGTTGTTCAGTGGGAGGGTGTCCTGACAGCCACAGTGAGACAATACTGCTTGGTACCAAGCGCGAGTGCTGACTGTAAAGGAACAACAGGTTAGGTAAAACCACCGCACGCTCCATGCAGCTTGTCCCAACTTTCCCCCAAGGCTCTTCCTGGACCTGCGCACTTCCACGCTGGAGATGGGTTAGAACGGGTTCTCATCACCAGCACCCCTGCTCTGAATGAGGCAGCAGATCCAAGTCAGTCTGGGGACGTGGGGCCGTTGGGAACAACACTTTGTCTGCTCTAAAGCGATTGCCCTTCACAGTACCTGCCAGGTACCAGCATGCCCCCAAGTACTCACCCCTCGAGGAAGATGCTGCCAGCACATATCCCATGTGGAAACCTGTCCATGTATCAAGACACAACCGCACAAGAGCTGCCCTGTGTTGCCCCCCACCCTGCCCAAAGTTGTTCTTCCACTGGCGAGGCACAAACACCGCACACACCCGTGTGCAGTCACAGACCCACACACATCCAACTGCCTTCCCCATCAGGACAGGCTTCAGTGCCGTGGAAACGCAACTGGTGCCGCACCAGCAGCAGGTGTCTCGTGACTGCATCCAACCCCACTCCCGGCCTCTGCGGTGCCAAATGAACAGCTCCTGGCACGAAACACAGCTCTGCTGCCTGTCCTGCCAAAGTGCTGTTGGGGATGGGGAAAGAGCAATGTCAAAGTTCCTCCATCACCCCTCCCGTGTGGCTCCTTCCCTCCTAGCTCAAAGCAGCTGCGTCTTTGCACCTGCCACCATCAGAGCACCCAGGAGCAGCAGAGCAGCGCTTGCCAAGCCTGATGCATTGGCAGCAGCTGCCTCCTTATTAGCAGAGAGGATTAGACTCCTCTCTTTCTAAGGCCTCTCGTTGCTCTGCTGCAGCTCCTAGCCATGCTGTTTTCAGTTGCCATTATCCGAACATGCTCCTAATCCAACCTTGGAGCACAGAGGTTTATCCTCACTGGAGCTCTGCCTACAGCATATGGGGTATTTACATGACTGTGTTGCCATGGGGGGACAACAGGGGACCCAAACAACACAACTCGCTGCTGGAAACCTGCCTGCTCTGTGTGAAACTGTGGCTGCACTTCATGAAAGAACGACCAAGTCATGGGAGAAGCTGCAGGTTGAACAAACCAATGGCTCACTACTGCATCTGCAGCTCTGCATCTGGCTGCTGCAGCTGATGAGCCACGAAAGCAGCAGACACAGCGAGGCTGCTTGTGGTGACGTCAGGACAAAAACTGGGCATTGCTGCTGGGATTATTCTCTGATTACACCAAACGTGCCCCTGGAACAGCATTTTGTGTGAGTGCAGGACCCTGTAGTTACACACAGCCACAAAACTACACTGCCCCTTTCCATAAGGCCAGAGAGCCGCTTTTCAGCACACTACCGGGTTGTCTGCAGCACCCAGCACCACAGCAGAACACCCTTGGCACCAGAACACAGACCTCAAACAAGGAGCACTGCTTTCCCCTCTCCAAGCAATTCAAGACTTTAAACCAACAGAGGCAGCAAGAGTCCAACCGCCCCAAACATAAACATCAGCACTCAAGGTAGTCCAGGACCCAGAATGGGAGACCAGATGGTTCTGCTGCTGCTTCCAATCATCCTGGTTTTGAGATGTCATTAACCAGGCAAGCCTGGTCCAGCCTTAGCACATGGAGACCTGTCCTTGCCGGGGCTGTAATGGGCAATGAGGACAGAAATGAAGACGGCAGATTATCAGTGCTGGCTGAGAATGAAGGTAATAGCCATCATGGTGGCTTGGCAAGATGACCATGGCTATTCATCCCAGTGCTTCTCACAGCCAGCCTAGAAGGGAATTTTTAGCAATAACTAGGAAAACAATACTTTGAGTTATACCTCTCCTTATGTCCCAGACCTACAAGGAACAGTTTTCATACTGTGGAAAGCATTCATTTACTCTGCAGTAATCTTTCTTACCAGCTCCAACTTCAATTCCCCTCTAGTGAAGCCCATCTCATGGGGAGCTGCATGCAGAGCAGTCGGTCTAGGGCAGGCAGCAGTCACACTGAGCCACCCATCAGGTGTGCAGAGCTTGAGCACATGCCCAGTCAAATCCTCCTCGTAGCTTGCTCAGCTGAGTACAGAATACAGTAAAGCATGTCTGACTCTGGAGGATATTGACTCCAGCAGCAATGCCTCCTGCACCAAAGCAGAAGGACATTCAGAGTTCTGAGGCTTACTGGTACAGAGGAAAAGCATCTCTGATGACACACAACACGCACTGGGTATAACTTACAGCTCGCAAGGACCAGTGCTCAACATCGGCTTTCTAAGGCTGAGACCTGGAGGCTTGCTTGGGAAATGGTTCTGTTAAATAAGCCCATCTTCATAGCTCTAGGTTAGGGAATCAAATCTGGAGCTGAGCAGGATTTTAGAACAGAAGAGCAGGGGTCAAGTCCCTGGGTATGAGTGTGGCTGAGATGTCCACAGGAGCCCAGTTTCAGGGGATTCTATAGGGCAGGAAAGGGGAGATACACATGTGCTGCTGCAGCTTTAGCTAGCTGCTCCTGAGAAAACACGGCATGTCTCTGATGGGGTGGCAGGTCTGGAGACACCTGGATCTCAACAGACTAGCAAGAGTTATTCCCCCTCCCTGGAACAGGACAAGAGGCCTGAAGCAGGAATCCTGACACAGCACAGACACAAAAGGGGAAAAAGCCTTCACACAATGTATTAAAAATTAACAGAGCCAGCTTTTGGTGCTACCCATGCTGCTCAGGCAGGGAGCTAAGGCAGGCACTGGCCATTACCAGGCAACAGGCAGCCAACAGCGAAGAAATGCCTTGGGACTTCCTGGAAAAGCATTTTCACAGGCTTTATAATGCAGTATAACAACGTCCAGCACAACCCCACAAAGCCAGGGACAAGTACTGCGGCACAGAAGTGTGGACCACATGTTTAAACCTAAGACTTTCACCTGACCTCTAAAATATCCTTCCCAGGTCTGCACAAGGCCGCCCCAAGAAGGAAGGTTCTGAACCAACAAGAAGGCACATACTGCATCAACCACTGGTGTCACAGCCATGTCCTGCATTTGCAGTGCTGCGCTGTTGCACGCAGGCACTGAACTGTGTTCACAAACCTGCAGGTGCCTTTTTGAAGAGCTTTTAAAGCAGCAGCTCTTGGGGAAAAGGAAGGAGAGGAGCTATAACCAAATATCCCCCCCGCCAATCTGCATGCAATCTGCAGGGAAGACAGAAGCTTTCAAACATGACAATAAAATCTCACATCGTCTTCAAGGAGAACGTGAACTTTAAAGACTTCTCAGAAAGTCAGCTAGCAGCTTGTACCTGTTCCAAGCAAAAAAAGGCATGTAGATTGCTGGGAATGCTTTAGGAGTTTCACGTATGCACGTGCACACACACGAAGAAGTAAATAATTTCTGCCTTTCTCTACAAACCCAGGCAGAACTTGGTTTAATACAACAAAATTTGGGGAGATGAGAGCATGCATAAATGTATCTGTACACGAGACTTGCACACGCACAGCTACAGCAAAATACACACGTTTGCCCAATACTTGTGTGGGGACTAGGAAAGCATGCCAGTTTAGGTGACAGCATACACCAGCATGGGAAGGAATTGCATGTGTGATGCACACTGTATCTGGTATATTTTTGGGGTATCTGTAGAAAGGATAGGCAAGATGCTGCTCTGCTGCTGACAGTTATGTGGGTACCCAACATCCAGGCAGGAAGCCCCTGCTTTTTTGGTCTCTGTCTGCTGTCTTGAACAAACTTCACCAGTAGCTGGAAGCTGACAACAGCTAAGTCTGGAGGTAACAGTCTCTACCAAAGGGGTGAGGGCAAAAAGGACAGAAAGGCTCTAAACGGCACTTGTAGGTACAGCAGTGTTAGAAGGGATGGCAAGTCCTTCATGCCAGCTCTGGGGCAAGAAGTGGGCTCACTGGAGTCCTAAGATGCATCTTCCTTCCCAAGGGCCAAGTGTTTGCTCCAAAGATAGGAACATGGCCCCTCCAGAGGCAGATCCCTTCACCTTGCCTGGGGCAGGCAGGGTGCTCTGGCCCTTGAAGTGCCCCAGGCCCATTGTGCCTGAGGAGGGGTGGCCCACAGAGGCAGTCTCCCTCCTTCCTTCTGCTCTTTTTTTGGCAGGGAAACTCTTAAACAAACAAATGAAGAAACACTGAGGATTTAAGTAAACAGACCAAGATTTATCTGACAGGCAGGCTGAGCCTTTCCCTGCCCCCTTCCCACAGGGCAGGATGCTGCCTTGTGCTCTCGCTGTGAAGCCAGCTACCAACATTTGCCCAGAGCCCTTGTTGTCACCAGCAGCCCCTAGGACCCTCCTGTGATCCCAGGCCACAGCCAAGCCCTGCCTAAACATCAGAGCTCTACAGCCCAAACACATTAAAAAGGATAAAACAAAGCCATTTGGTCTGCAGCCAAAGCGAGTCAGAGAGCCCCTAGCAGGGAAGCAAGCTTGTTCATTGAGCACCAGTCCTACAAGTCATGTCTCAGCTGCAGCTTGTTGCACTCAGGAGATGGAAGGGAACCAGAGGCAGCACCTACCAAGGCCGTAAAAGCCACCACACAGAGATGGTTCCCCACAGGTTACACATCATCCCCTCTGCAGAACTACAGAGGGGATACCCACTGCATCTCTATTTTACACAGATTAGCAAGTTCTGCCTGTGGGTTTGAGAGTTAGATTATGAAGGAAGTAAGAAATAGATGCAGTAGTGTGATGTTTCAGTTGAAGTATCAGGCTGCACTTAGCTCCTTCTGGAGACTGAAGCAAGAAGGAACCCAAATCTCACACCCAAAACTTGCTGGCTGTTGCACTGGAAGCACTGGCATTACTGCACAGCAATGCACAGACACAAAACTTACAAAGCAAGCAGGCAACAGGCATGCAGAGATGAAATCTACTGTTGATCTGTAGGAAGGCAGGAAGCAAACAGTAAGTCATTTACGCAGGAAAGCTGCAGCAATTTCACAGTCTTTTGTGAATGCATGTATCAGTTGAAGCTGCTGAAGTAAAGCCAGTCTGTTCAAAGAGATGGAAAAATGTCCACCCAAGAATTCACCCTGGTTGAATTAAAAATCACTTAAAGAAATGAATTTTAAAGAGATGTTACTCCAGCTCCAAACAGATAAAACTTCAGTACTGACTTACAGGAACAAGGATAAAGTTGGAAGCAGCCTGCTTCTGAAGTGTTAGCAAGAGGAGAGCATCGGGCATCAGGAGATAGGCATGATGGAACACTGAAACCCCAACAACTGGGATGCTGTACGGAACAGACATGCCAGGCAGACAAACAGGCTGGCAAGGGGACAGGCACAGAAGGAAAAACAGGCAACAAATAAGCCAGTTGTACTTGTAGGTCCTCTGAACCAGCCCTATCCAACCAATCATCTTCTCCCTCAGGAGACACAGTCCTAAAGAAAAGTATTTTACCTAAACCAGGAAAAAATACAATGTCAAATCCCCCCCCAGGTATGTACTTGGAGCCAGCATCACAAAGCATCTCTCATTATTTGTGCAAATATAGAATTAAAAAAGCAAAACCCTGCAGGGTTAAATCCTTCAGCAGATACAGAAAAGAATGGCTTGGTGGGGAAACAGGAGCATTCTTCCAAGATGCTCCATGTTGCAAGGAACCCCTGAGCAGTCCTTTGCAAAGCATTTGGGGAGATTTTTAGTCTGAAAGACACTTTACAAAAATAAATTGTAATTGAGTTTAATAATCTTCCCCTTTTCAGAAAGGGCCTGACAGATGCTGCCTAGTGCTCACTTCTGCCCCATTTCAAATAGTTTTACCTTATTTGGATGAAATATATTATTTTTCTAATGAAAGGAGGTTGTGGGCTGGTTTTTCTTTCCCAAAGAGCTGGTTTCCCCTCCGTCCAGCTGGTGCCTTTATTAGGTTAGTGCTTGCTCCCTTTCGTGGATGGGACTGTTTTTTTCCCTCAGCTGGGAGAGCCCATGCCAGCCCCTCCATCTACAAGTGCGCAGTTCAAAGCTCCTACTGCACAGCAAGTGGAAGAGCTGGGCCCAGCCCTGCATCATCCCTCTTCCTTCATACCCCAAAACTCACCTTAGGTACATTTCCATTACTTTATTTCACTTTTTGAGAGGATACACAGTGCTAAGACGCAGCCTTTCATCAGCATAAGAGGGGAACACAGCTCCAAAGGTGCCTACAGAGACTGACTCCTGAGGGAAGCAGCAGTCTGGGATGATACAAGGGAAAATGAGGAAAGGGGGAAGTCCTCTCTTGTGCCCTCACGTAAATGGTTTCTTGTGTTTCACCTCCCCAGCATCCCACTATTTATGTTTTCAATCCCTGAAGGCCAAGTCCCTCTCTTACTCTGCACTTGCATACCACCCATTGGTATGAAAGATCAAGCCCAGGCAGGAAGACTCTCAGCTCAAACTTAACATCAGTTTTTGGTGCACACCGTCACCACCGCATACAGTTTATGCTTAATAGAAACCATCACCACAAAGAAGGAACCTCCCAAAGCTTCCTATTGCCAAAGACCATCACCACAAAGAAGGGACCTCCCAAAGCTTCCTATTGCCAAAGCCCTTGGGAAAAACACTTATGTACTTTACAGCCTGCTGAGTGCGGAAGGTCTAGGTAAACATGGAGACCTTGACTTTAACACCACAGGTTTACAACACAAAGCTACTCTGGACCTGCTGCCTAGCCTTTGTTTTGCTCAAGCATCACACTGCCCCACAAAAGGAAAAGCAAAGGCAGCCTCCATTTCTGCACTAGGCACTGCAAATGAAAGCCATGGAGCAGACACAGCCTTTTTCCACAGCTTCCTCCCTGCCCCGGGTGGCATCCCAGCATATACCACGCATGTAGAGCAGTACACATCAGGACAGACCTTCTAACAAACCCCAGACCACAGTGAGATAGCCACTGGAAATGCAGCCATTTCCCCACATTTTATTGAAGACAAAGTCAAGAGAAAACACAGCTATTAAAAAGCACTTACTTGGCAGAAGCAACCAAGTTGCCAGAAGAAAAGACCAGATCTAAAATGCCTGTCTCCAGGCCAGGCCAAGATGGCCAAGTGACCAGTGTAGGCTGCTCCAGGAGGGGAGGGCAGGGCAGCTCCTCTCACACAGCTGTGCAGCCCAGGAACTATTGTGCCCCCCTAATAAGGGCGATTATGGGACAGTGGCTGCAGCTGGGCAGCCTGCTGCAGCCTTGCACTGCTCTCCTCCACACCACAGCCAGCAATGGGGGCTGGGGTCCTGCTCCAGGGCACAGCAGTTAATAGGGGTTGGGGGTTTTGTGTGAGCATGAAACCTGGTTCCCAAAGTTGGCTTTGTCTGCAGTTTGTCTTTGACACATCATTGCATTTACCAGCCAGTATTTACCATCACACGTGGAAACTGAGGCACGCTTATAAGGAAAATACTTTGCAGTAAAGAAGCAAGTTCACATGGGATCCTACAGTCCATCCTCCTCCTCCTGATCCCCAACACTGTTAGGGTACACCCTCAACACACAAATGGCATTAAAAAAATCCTTCCTGTTTCTGATGGTGAAGATGCACATAGGACTTACTTGTCACACCTGGGGGTGAGGAAGGTTGGACAATGATATAAGCAGATACCTCTCTTAACCCTTTCCCACTTTGTCACATTTTCTGAGTTCCCCACATTCCTCTTGCAGTTATTGAAAAAGGAGCTTTTATATCCTCAAATTACTGGAAAGCACCAGCCTGTTATTGTTTCCTCTAGGAGGGAGAGCACAGGCTCATAGGGTTTCATTGAAGTGTGCTCAAATAACAGTGTTCAGAGGAAGCTCCCTTCACCTGCTTTCTATACGGTATCAAGGACCTACAGGAACCATGTTATGAACCCACTGAACTCACCAACCAGGGTGTTGTTATTCTTCTTCCTGTGCCAAAACAAAGGCTGATTACACAGTAAAACAGAGTATTTGAATACAGCCAGATGGTGGGTGACTGCTGCTGCTGTCTCTCTTGTTCTGCAGATAAAAGGCTTGCTATCTGGTCATCTTTCAGCTAATATGATGCCATTCCCAGTGCCTACTGGCCAATGGGCTAAACGTTTCACAGGGCAGCTGATCTAAGTGGGCTTTTTTCTAGCAAAAGAAGAAAAAAGAAAAGTTAGTTACAAATTAGCAGTGAGGCTACATGGCTCATAAAGACCAAAACACCCCACAACTGTTGCTATGCTCAAAAGACAAGGAACATGAGACAGAGGAGCAAAACTTGTGATGCACAATACCTGCAGCTAAAAAGGCCATGGCTTGTTCCAAATTCTCTGCTGGTGGGTTGGATCTCTTCAACAAAGTACACAAACATCCCATCAGCAGCCAGAGGCCTGGAGTTGGATTTTTTGAGCTATGATGGAGTTTTCTGGGATTCATCAGATTGGGGAAAGGAAAAACAATGACCTATTGAATTGGTAAAGGCTGTAAGAAGCACAAACTAAGGGACAGAAGACAGCAGCTGAAGAAAACTGCCTTTTTACCCTGCACCAGAAATCTTGAGGTAAATGCATTGAACACTGGTAACATGGAGGAAAAGGGGGGAAAACTGAACCCGCAGGGATGCTTGTACTGTAAACCTCGTAAGTCACTCTGCAAGGCACATACCTCAGCAAAATATTTTCCACATTTCACCAACTGCTGTTGTCCAGGCACTTTCTATTTTCAAAACCTTCTATGTATATAAAATGTACACAGGCAGGACAATACTTTTTCATCACATCCCTGCGTTCAGTCATGTTTTCTTTTCACAAGGATTCTTGGCTTGGAGAAATGAAAAGTGCCATCTCTTAAGGAAAGCCTTTCCTTTTAAACACTTTCAAATTTGCCCTGTTTTAGCTAAACGTGACGTTCTTTGTGAACGTTAAACAGTGGAGAGAGAGACTGAGAGGGAGAGGGACACACACACACACTCACTCCCTCCTGGGGAAGATATTCGTCCATTTAAGGCATGAGAAATCATCACATTCTGCAGCAGGTCTAAATACAGTAATATGAAGGTCCCTTTCGCTCCCCCTGAGCAGGAAAATGTCACTGTGTACCAGACACCCAAATACTCAGGAATCAAGTAAATCCCTCATTTTTAAGAAGGCAGCCAAATACTTCTGCTGTACAAAGATGGGACTGCAGTAGCTACAAGTTACTTGCTGCATGCCATTTCTTTCAATGGCTTCTGCACTGACATGGCAGGGTTAGAGCAGTCATGGGATACAGTGCAGCATTCCCGGCTGGCAGATAAGACCAAGGGGCTGTGGGATATCTCACACACTCCCTTCAGCACCTCCTGCTGCTGGGGGTGGAAGGAGAGGGATGCTGCATTCTGCACCCTCCAGAGCCTCCTGCTGGGAGGATAGACGCTGGAATAGCTGCATTTTACTCACCAGATGATACATCCACCTTGTCCTCTGCAACACCAGAGGCAACCTAGCATTACAGCATCGTTGGTGCTCTTTGTATTGTACCTTACATTGCAATTACACTGTTCTCCACGCTGCCTCCTGCTGATACAACCTAGTATTGGAGCACTCAGAAAATCAACCATAAGCATCCTTCAGAAAACATTTTGTAAGTACCGAATTTCTGTGATAGACCCTTCTCCCTCCCTTTACCACCCCAAAATAAGAGCCACAGCAATCCAGTAATAGCCTGGTGTTAAATAGTGGTAACTCATATTTATTACAATTATATACAATTATATTTTATATTTGAAATCTATACATGATCACACAGACGAGCACACTTGCTTGGTGAGGACAGTGAGACTCAGTTGTTACAAGAATTGCTCTGCTAAGAGGCTCTGATGCAGTGAATAATATAATTGGACACCACCGTTTTACCAGCTGAGAACACAATGCTGCAAATGAGGTTTCAAAATTCACTGGTTTCATTTGTGAAAGCCCCAATGGGGCAAGAAAAGGCTGGACTGGGCAAGAAGAGCCAGCGGTTAACCTCAGAGCTGGAACTGTTCTTTCTTCTGTAGAGACTGCTTTGCTGAAGGAGGTGCCTGTCACTGGTCATTTAAGATGAGTTTTCTCCTCATTTAGTGAGAAAACCAGACTAAAAACCATTGCAAAGATTCAGAATTAATCAACTATTTCAGCATCTGATATCACCTCGTATTAATTCAGGGCTACTAGCCAAAAGTTGATGTGAGCTCCTTGTCTTTGGAGGAGGAAGGGTAATAATTGGGATGAGTGGAGCCAGCTTCTTTTAGACCTTCTCTTACTGGGGAGCAATCGGTAACAAAGCCACTTGTTTTCATGGATTTTACTGTGGCCATGAAACCTGGGCTTGGTCTCTAGCAAGAGGCCACTTTGGTAAGTGGAAGTATGTGGGGTGGAAACAGTGTTCTTTGGACCCCACGGAAATTTAGTGTTGTTAGACACCAGGTAGTTTCAGGAATTTGAGGCTTGACATAAGGCTTGGAAGAGCCAAGACTGAGATCTGGGGAGGAATTCAGGGTTAAAATGTTCTTTTTTTGGCAACAGAATATCAAGTAGTTTGAGAAATAAACCAGAGTGTTATTTTGGGAACCAGAGAACTGGTTTGGGCCTTTTGTGGGGATTAAAGGCTGGTGAAATCAAAAAGCTCAGGACAGGCTGGTTTCTGAAACTGGAGAGGACTATGATGCAGCAAAGAGGCTGGCTGCTTTGGGAGAGATGGTGTTTTCATAAGGGAACTGATTCTTTAGCTGTGATGCATGGTAAGGCGATTGGTTTTCCAGCCTAGGCAATGACCCCAGCTCATGGGCAGAAGGTCTGGGAGAGGAGAAGGAGCCACTGCAACGCTGTAAAGCCCTGTGGTGAAACAGGGTCCACCCTGTTCACTGGACAATCATGACCCTGGCTCAAGGTCAGTCATGGGAGGATCATGGGAGGGGATGGTGGCACTTCTCTCCTCAAAATGGGAGAGGCATCGGGGACAGTGCAGGAGCCTAGAGAAGATGTACAGCAGCAGCAGCAGAAGCCAGGGTGTCTTAGTCAATCTCATTCTCATTGCTGGCCCCTTCAGGTCTTCGTAGCTTTTCTACTTGCTCGTTAATCTGACCATCCCCTCCTCGCCGGTCCTCAGTCTGGACACCCAGACATTCCTCCTCATCCACGTGGCTAACATCATCATCCTCATCGTCCTCTTCCTCCTCTTCATTCCTTTTGATTTCCTTTTTCTCCTCCTCCCCCTGCACCTCCATCCGCACTTGGCTCTTGACGTCAATCACTGCCTTGTTGCTCTCCTCCGTGCTTAGCAGATGGCAGTTGACCTTTGAGCCCTCAGGGCTGTGGTTCTCCTTGACTGGTGATGAGGTGGTAGACTCGTTGCTGACAGGGGAGATGTCACTGCTGCTATTGTGGTTGGCAACAACAGGGTTGGAGGGTGAGCTTGGCTTCACTGGGATCTGCCATGATGGGATCTTAGGAGCCGAAGGGGAGGGAGGGAACTGCCTCCTTGGGGGAGGGAAGAGGGGAAGAAAAGGAGAGAAAGGGGGTTTTATTAAAAACACTGAGGGGTTATCATTTGAGAGAATGGTATTTGCACTGGGGAAACCACGTAAAGCAGAACTCAGGTTCCAAGTTTCCATTGACAAAAATGAACAAACCCAAGGCCACTTCACTTCTTCAGCCAGAATCTCAAAGTGCTTTACAAGCACCCAGTAATGGAGCCTGCACCCACAAAAAATATCACAGCTGGGCAATCTGAAGTCTAAAATGATCTGCTTTGGCCAGTGTCACACAGTAAGCTAGCACTCAGGAATGCTGCCTGTGGAAAGACATGGGTGTCCCTTTATAAAACAATCACTAATTAAGTGGAAAAGAAAATTCTCACTGGAGCAAGAAGTCAGACACACCAGGTCCTTGTGCCTGAGCCAAGGTATTTCACCACTTGGTTCTCACCTCCACTGTGATACTTAGCGATTGCATTGTGGCTCAGTGCAATCCAGAGCCTATCTCCTAGTCCCAGCATGCACTTTACATGTTTGGGCCAGGTCCTGGCTGCCACAAACTGGTTCAGCTTCTCTGACTTGAATGGAGTCATATTAGCTTGTACCAGCTGAGAAAGCTGGCTGCTCTGTCCTTGAGTCATTTCCAGGTGGATTTTACGGATTTGACAGTGGCAGGCTAGAGCATAACCCTAACAGGAGAATCCAAGTATCAGACAGGACAAATGGAAGTGCAGTGGGAAGCACTGGTGTCCTCAGAAAGTCATTCATCATGAAAAGCAAAGCAAAAAAGCATGTCTAGTCCAGTACTCCCCATGCATCCTTGCTTGTGTATATGAAAAGTGGGAGTATGAGAGATCAGACCAAGGTCTGAAAAGGATGCTGTGTAGCAAGGAGTTCTCATTTCCCCCAGGTGAGCTGGCTTGCGCCATGGACAGAGCAGATGAAAGCTGGCTGCTCTCCTACAGTGAGCACTTATACACAGCAGATTACATCTCCTTAGACTGAACTAGGAACAGTAGCTGCTCTCACCTCTCTCTTCCTCCTCCCACCAGCAGCCATCAAAAAACTCTGCTGAACTAACCTCCATCTCCTGTGAGTGCAATAAGCTAATGCCTGCATTATTCAACCAGTACCATAACTGCTAACAGCAATTTCAATCTGGAGACTTTCTTGGCTCTGGTGTGGCTGCTGCCTTGTCACGGCAGAGACATTTGCTCTTTTGTTACAAAGCAACCTCTCCCAGAAGTTTTCTTTCTTCCAAAAAACATTTATTCCCCAGCTGAAACTTTCCCATTGCTGAGGAGGTGTCATTAAGCAACACTTGCTCCCCAGCAGTGATGCTAGTACGACTCAAATCAACAGGCAGTAACTGTTACTAATTAACAGCCAGTAACTTGGTATGTGTCCTCAATCCTCCAAAGCTCTCTCCAGTGACTCTTGGGAGTAATGGGAGGTGTAGTGAGAATCTGAAAGGATATTAAAGACAATACACTTTTCAGACTTCTGAAAAGCCCCATTGCTGAGATCCAGAACATGGCTAGTCAAGTCTTAGGCTGACCTTTGAAGTTCATCTCTTAGTAAACAGATGACTTGGGAAGACATAGTTCCATGTAGAAGGAGGCAAGAGAATCGTATCAGAGTGAATGGTTCAGTACCTGGGAAGCTAAATAAGCCCTTAAGTTATGTACTCGGAAAAAAAAGAATTTCCTCAAGAACTGAGATCCGATTCCTATTCCTATGACTGTCCCACAGTCTGGGATTTATATCACCTCACTTCACACATCTACTACATTGTAAGATGTCTACATCTGAGCTACCTATTAGAGAGAACCAGGCTTTCCTTAAGTGTGATTTGTTTCATCCTAGTTATGCCCTACCCATGAACAGGTCAGCTGAGCTGCATCCAGATGTGACTCTCTTCGTAAGAGAATGTAGAAGCAAATGCAGTCAACGCCTCAGGTAAGAGGCATCCTGACTGTGGGGAATGGCAGAGAATTCCTTTACATAAACTAAAAGGAAAAATCTTATTAATTACCCAAAGCGCTCTGTGATTTAACACAAGTTTGAAAAGCATTTTGAGACCTGCAAATAAAAGTGATAGTGGAGTGCAAAATAGTATTATTAAAATAGCAATAACAGGATATAAAGCTAGTTCCTCATGGAAATGCTCTTCCTCTCCATGACTGAGAGGATCTCAGAAAGCAACCCATTCGCACACAATATCTGCTCACGCATTTGATCCGTACCGGTTCAGGAGAAGGCCTTTTAATGAGTAGATCTCAGATTTCAATTCATTAATATTTTGTGACTCCAGGATCCAGTTGGTGGAAGTTGTGGCCTAGAACATGAAAAAGAAGACACAAAGACCAAAGTATGAACTAGGAGATAGTACAAAAATGTCACTTTTTTCTATACCCTAGTAAGTCCTGTAGTGATGGGCTGAGTATGGGACCAAAGAATACTCGTGTCTAGCTCTTCTCATAGTAATTTTTGCTAAAAGCAATTCAGAATGAAGCCATTTGTGAGCATCACTCCAGACATGCTCCCAATAAATCCCCTAAGGAAGCAGAACTGGAATAACACAAAAATCCTGCTCAGCAATTCCTACTGGATGTAGCCAGAACTGATAGTTCCTACTTACTCTTTAAACAGACTTCAGCTAGCGCTGAGTAACCCTGAACACCTTCACAGCCAGCACTACTCACACTGACTTCTGGGCTGTGAACCCTGTGAGCTGGGAGAGGCTCAGTCTGTAGTAGCTATGATATACACAGATGCGTTCCCTTGGGATTCACACTCCCAGCCCTCAGACAGCAAGAATCCAGGAGCCACTGTTCTGGCTTTCCAAGACCTTGAAAGCTACAGCAGCACATTAACAAGGGAGTGATTTCCACTCGCTGGCCTGCAAAGGACTCAGATTTCCAAAACACATATGGTGCCAGATGCCTAGGATTTAGAAATAAAATCTGACATCTGGGGCTTTTTAGCCAGTCTCTTTAAAAAACAGTTGTAGAAAATTCAAGCCTTGAATTTTTATGTATGTTTTTTAATTACTTAAAGTCCCTCTTTTTAATTTTTTACAGCATGCCAGTAGGAGTTTGAAAAGCAGATATAAAAACTAACATTACAGCTGAGAAAACACAGCTTTTATTCTTTGGTTTGTGGGGTTGCCCAAGTTTTTCTTTGTACACATGAGGTTTAGATATCATAACAATGTGTGCTACCATTTCAGTGCAGGGGGTAGAGAGGGGGGAGGAAAAACTTCTTCAAGACTCTCTAAACCACCAAGACTCTTATGCCCTTTTCCCTTCTTAAAGCTCAACATGTGGTCTTAATCTTAACACTTAAGACCTGAAAACAGTTTTCCAATTTCCGGACTGGCTCCAGGCCATTGACAGGCCACAGTTCCCAAGGAAAATTGAAGTAGAGTGTTGTGACCATAAACTGGCTTTCATGGTTGGGTTTACAGCTGTGCCACTGAGGGATTCCTACTGTACAGTGTGCACACCACACAGTCAGCTGTGCCCAACCAGTTACACACCATCAAAGGGTTTGCATGAGATTAAAGTATAGGTGAGGGGAGAAGACAACAGTTCATACAACAGGTAAAAGACTGTAAGCATTGTCTAAGGGGTTTCACAGTAAAAAGAAAACTTTCTCCTTGCACAGAGAACAGTGCAAGATGAATAATCACAAGTCTGTAACCATCTCTATGTGACTGGTTCAAATCCACCCCAGCTCACATGGAACCAACATTTACTGGCTGACAGAATGCTTAGGCCAATGGCTGCAAAGTACTTTGGAGATGCAAAATGCATTACCAGAAAGAAAATCAATTTTGGTTAAAAGTGGTTGCTTGTAGTTACACATGTAACAACACAAACTAGTCAGAGCTGATGGTTTTATTGCCAAGGTCAAGTTCAGAGTCAAGAGGAATGGGCAACCATGCATCACTAATGTGGTTGTGATGGGGCTACCTGTTACTCTAAAATGACCAAAATTATTGAAACAAGAAACCAAATAGTAAAACTATTCAGCCATTACGTGGCCTGGATCTGAACAAGTAACTTAAATATAGTACTTCAAGCGTGCTCTTGGTTGAACAGGATTAAGGCATTGTTTTGACGATGTATAAGGGTACAGGAGAAATATGAATGTATAAAATTACATATTACACACAAATAAAACCTCTGCACAACTGGACTTTGCCTCTTTTGGTCAGTGGACTAACAGCACAATTACTTAATCTCAAATGCAGTGCATTTGAGATTAAATAGGCTGCATCTAAAGGCTGCAACCAAAGCTAAATAGTAAAGCCCTCTTGGAAGTTACGTATATTTCATTGAGTACCCAGTTAATATCCAGTGCTTTAAACAGACTGCCTATGGAGAAGTCAGGTGCAGGGAAACCGGCCGGAAATACAACAGAGCTGAGGGCTGGATGTAAACCTAACGAGATGCTTTCCATGTGCCCACAAAAGAAGCCATGCACATTCCAAAGAAGACAGGTGGTGATGTTCCAAAAGTAAAGAGGTGGGAGTGGATACCTTAGAAGCAGCCAGCTCTTGAGTGAGCTCCTGGATTTTCTGTTGTTGCTGGATTAGCAGCTCCTGGACAGCTGCTAAAGTTGTCTGTAACTGAGTCACTGTGGATGAAAAAGCAGGAGAGTGTTAAACTGAGATACATGCACATGCACACACTCACACACACCCTTCCTGCTGTCTAGCTACAAAGATGCCTCTATTCCTACTGTGTTTAATTTATCTACACCCGCCTGCTCACTTTTAATCCATATGATTTATCTGTACTACGGGTAATCTACCTGCACTGCATCTAACCTCTAGTATTTCTAGTTTATCTTTCCATTGTATAGATGTCTATAGCCCACAGTATATCCGTCCAAAACCTCTCCCTTCTAATTATATTGGTTTATGATTTGTACATCTCCCCGAACTTATACAATGTTTGTATCATTTATCTATCTTGGGCCTCACACAGGCAAACACAGGGGATACCTCCAGTCTGGGAAGAGGCTGGTCTCAGGACTGACCTCAGGGCATCATGAGGAATGAAGGATGCTTGACTTCACACCCTCCACCCAGAGATGTAATGAGCACCCTCCCATTCTCAACCCACCAGCTCCTTCAACCCCAACATCTTTAAGAAACCTACTGCTGAAAATCATACTTTCATCATCTCTCCAACTGAATATACTTTTGCAGTTTCCCCCTTTTATTTCAAGAGACCACCCTGTATTCCCCTCCTACACCCCACCAAGCACTAGAGGACTTCTGGACTCCAACTTTTACTATTTTGCTACTTTCTCCAAGGCTTCCAGGCAGTAAACAAGCTGGTAAAATAAAATTAAAACCTCTATTGGTGTGAGAGGCAACAGCTAATCCAGACCATCATTAGGGCATCAGGTAATGAACAGACACCCTATAGAGTCAGTAACAGAGAAGGTGGCTAAGGTCAGGGAGGCACAGTAATTACAGACTCTCCTGACCCTTCCTTGGATTTTTAGATGGAATGTGGGGGGGAAAGACTTAAAAAAAAGAGCCCCTGAAAACATGTGAGAAGCAGAAATTAAACCTGAACTTTACAGCCCCGCGAAAGGCTGTCATTTTATTCTCCTTATTAATATTCTGAGGTTGGGAGCCTTTCCGTAAAAACATAATTAATTGAGGCCGCGCCGACAGTAAACAACCAATTTCAAATTAAACCGAAATGACGGCGCCTTCATTTGCAAATGTGAACAGATTCTCAGAGCAGATAAATGAAGTCACCACATAAAGTGGAGATGGAGGGAAAGAAAAGGGTGGGGGGCTTGGCAGAATGGAGGCTACAGGGAGAAAGGCTTTGAGGAGTGTATTGATGGAGCCATTAATCTTTACCTGTCTGTGTCACACTGCCACTCATCTCAGCGATGTTTGACTCAATCCTCTGAAGTTGTTTCCTGTCTTCCTTGCCTCCCATGATGAGAGGAAGCAGGTATTTCTGTATGGAGTATAGAAAGTTTTTTAGGAAATAGGGATATGCAAACAGTCTTTTCTAATGTATCTGAAACATCCTCAAAGGCCACCACCCAAACCTCAGTCTTCATCACGGAGCCATTGATCATTTACCCACACATCTGGCTGAGAAAACAAATTCCCTCTACAGTAGGCGTTGAAAGAAGTTGTAGAAGAGAAGATATGAGTTCTGTGTATACCTTTTTGGGGTGCTAAAAACCAGTTCCTAACTCCATTTAAGGCTTCCTGGGACAGCTCTAAGCCCAGAGAAACATCCATCACACATAGAGTAAAATTTCAGATCATACGCTCTCAAATGTGATCACACTGATATGTGACATCTGAGCTACATCCAAAAGGCAAGAAATATAGAAGTGGGAAGAAGAGGAGAAAGGCCCAGGAAAGGCCAGAGGAATCCAAGCACAATATAGCAGGTAAAAAAAAAAAATGGCAGAGAAGGATGGTCTAGGATGTGGAAATAGCCCTGATAGTGCCTATCTGTGCTTCTTTGTCCCAGCTTTTGATCCATGTACACCTACTGCACAGGCAAACATATGGGACAGGTTCTGAGGCAGACCTGATCATCCAAACTGCTGTGTGTGTTACACTTCTTTTATACTTCCTAGCACTGATGTAAGCTTTCAGTGTTGCTGTGCACAGCTCTTACCCTCACAAAGCACATGTACATGTTTACACTCTTAACATTCTGAAAAGCAAATAGCTTTTGATGACTTTCCTAAACAGTTCTCTCTTAATCTTCACAGAACACACAACTATGTTGTATCCCAGAATCCTACCCTTCATACAAAAATCACTATTTGCAAACTCCCTCAAAATCCCATGAAGGGCAAAGGGAATCTATCAACTCTTTCCAAAGATGTTTTACTCCTGTGAAAGAATAAGAGTCTCTGCTAGGTCAGAGAGGTTTGGACAGACAGCAGAGCAAGATCTGTAAAAAAAGAATACAGCAGTAGGATATATTAACAGCATCACTGACATTATGCCAAAAATGTGTTAGCTGTGTGTCATTTAGCAACAGCTATATGTTCAGGTCTGCAAGGCCCAGCAGCTCTTGTCTTAACATCTCTCAGGACACTTACCAGATCTACCATTCTTTGCAAGAATGAAAGGATCAGTAAGGTTGGCATCATGACTTCAATATAAAAACACAGGGACAACAGATCTCCATAAAAAGCCATTCTCTTAAGTCAAGTAACTTTACTTGTGAAGATGGAACATGCTGTTTCCATTTGGCCTCTCATAGACTGAGACCCAGAAAATCGACGATAGGACAGGTTAAGAAGAGTAGTTTTTAACTAGAAGGACAACACTTCTATTTGTAAAATAGATTTTCCTAAACAAGGTGGTGATTGTTAACTAAAGAGCAAACATGAAAACCATCAACCCATTGTTAAGTCTTCATCTCTGTCCCTTTTTCAAAAACAAAACACAACTTCTGCTCTTCACACTCTGCTATGCTGCCTTGAACCACTAATGTCTTTCTATGTAGCCACAGAATATGATTGTTTACCAAAGACATCTAATGTCACTTACCACACTGTTGGAAAGCAATTCAGAGTGAAAGAACACGTTCAATTGGAGAAATATTGCACAAGAAATAAGAAGGAGCTGCTGTCTCTACAATACATAACCAGACACACGCTTGTTCTACCTTGTTTCAAGCACAGTGGGATAGAGCTACAGGATATATGGTAGACCTGGAAATTATCACCTTCTTTCCAGTGTTCTGATCAGTCAAAGGAGATTCTTTCCTACCCATGGTGCAGGATCACCAGTGGACAATTCATTAGACTGAGGCTATGTCAGTAATGCCTGCTGGCAAGCACTGGAAGAATCCTTTTACTGAACTGTGCTCAGTTTCCCCAACTCAAAAAAACTCCAAAATAGATACACATGATGAAAATGACTTTGTTTCTAGCAGTTTGAGATCCACTGCAAGATCTAGTTTTTCTTGCTACTTTTTGACTGCATTTTGATGTTAAGTGTCTACATTTCTCACATACATCAATGGCATTACCAGTAAGAAAAGAGATGCTTCACCAACTTGGACCCAACATGTTCATGTGGACACAAGCAGTATTAACATTTTTCTCTCAGAGCAGTGTAAAAGTAGTGAGGGAGATATTACCTTGTAGAGCTGGTGGAACCCAAAGGCAATTCCTGCCATTATGATAGCCAAAGCCCCATAATCTCGCCATCTGGAGCCAGGTGGACCTAAAGGCCAAAATGAAGAAGTAAGCATAGTCAGAACTTCAGGTGACATTTTCATTCCTATTTTATCAGAGAAGAGTGCAATGAATAATGCCAGTTCTGCTGTTTCTTAGCAGGCACAGCTTTACTGAGCAGGGGGCATTAGGATGCTGGTAGTCCCTCAGGTACAGAGCACAGGCCTAGGACACTGAAACATCCATCTAAACCTCTAGCACTGACACTGGCCTTGCACAAAGTGTCAAAGAGAGACAAATCACAGCAGCACTTGAAGAAATTCCATTGAGCTGGTTTTGCCTGCACTTCCCCCAGATACTTGTCTGCAGTGTTAGTACTAGACAAGGTTAACTCATTACTTGAACACCTCTTGTTCTCCACTATCATAACCTTTGAAAATGGGGACAGAGCCAGAGATCCAGAAGAATGCAAAAAAAAAGAAAGCGGGGGTTTGAGAAAGAAAAGAAATCTATCAGGGCAGTAGATGGGTTTGTGAACACTGTGTTAGCAATTACAGGCCAATGTCTTTCAAGCCTGAATTACAGATTGAGAAAAAAACACACATAAACAGCAGAAAGAAAATACACAAATACCTACAGAGGTAAAGAAGTAGATAAAAGCTTGAGCTATTTAACACATAATTCTGCACAGGAGCTGAGAGACTCCACAGAGCAAAGCAAAGCTCCAGTGTGCTCTGCTCCTTAAAGCAGAATCAGAAGATACCTGTAGTTTTCCACCAGCTTTATCCTTTCACCTCCCTCGCAGTTCCCTCAACGAATCTTGTACTGCCCCCGGTTTTCTTTAATAATAAAGAGGATGCAGGGTGATCTTTCCTAAAGTTCAGCAGCAGGATGTGGGCAGAACTGATGTGGTGGAGGCCGGTGTACAGACTCCAAACAGACAGATCCAAATCTACATGTGACCTGTAATGTCTCAGAAATCCATTCTCCTCTATAAAGTTTCAATTTAGGCTTTCAAAGGGAGGCTGAACTGGCTGGAAGCTTCTCTCCTTTCTGCTTTTCTCACCTATTGCCAGTTTTTCTGTTGCTAAGATGTTCTACAGGCATTTCATTGCAAGAATTACTCCTAATCCCAGCCCTAAGGCTCTACAATCAGGCACTGGCTCTCAAATACTGGCTCTCATAGCATCTTGCAACAGTTTAGGACACAGCTCCTCAAATCATCCACTGGTTAGAATCTGAACAAATTAAAGCAGCTCTGAGAATAGGTGAATAGTGTCACCAAGAGTATTTTGGGTTGCTGCAGTTGCAGTTTTGGAGCTTAGGCACATGATCAAATTATCATAACTTTTTAACTTAATGAGTTAACACACATCAACTAAGCTGCAGTAACTGGCTGTGTACATGTCAGGATTAAAAATGATCTCTGGCTAATCTTGCTGCACAGCCCAGTCATCCAGCCCCCTTTCCCTTCCCTACTCTGCTCCCGCTGTCATTTCTGGTACCTGAAGTCTCTTGGTTGACCAGTTCTCTGCCCTGAACTTCTGACTGCAGTTACCCCCTTCTGTGACAATGCAACCACAGACTGAACTGCCTATTGTAAAGGGAATGCGGGCCTGGGGGTGCTCCGTCCATGGCAGTCCTTGACTGGCTGCCCCGAAGTACCTGCCTGCTGCAGTGACCTCTGAGTAGAGAGCAGACACACCTGTAGGACCCTGTCTGCTTTGCCCTCTCACCTCACTCATCTCTCCCTCCATTCCTATAATGCTTGAGCTAAGAACATTTTATTGCCCCCTGGTTTTCATTATTAATGAAAAGGGACCAGAATGATCTTTCCTAAAGTTCAGAGAGTCTATAAAGACAAGAAGCTGAAATGCCATTTTACTCATTTTAGAGATGTGTGAAATAATTCTGTCTTGTGGCAAAAAAAAGTGAGGGGCGGATGGAAAGGAAAAGTGAGTGAGGGACACAGTAAAGGCTCTGGATTGACCACATCAACTTTACAATGTTAGGAAGAATGTCACAGCTCTGCTTAAAATCCACACTCAATTTTCCTTTTTCTCTGCAATACTCTAACCTAAAATGTGCTACAAGTTTCTCAGCTATAACCTCAGTGTTCACACTGACTTCTTTGCATATCCTCGATCTCCCACTTGCACAACTGGAATGGAATTCAGAGGAAGTGAAAAAACACTAACAGCCCAGTTACTCTCCAGTTTAGGCACGGGGGAAGTAACAAATCATTCCCCATAAGAGACCTTCAAAAGGCAAATGGAAAGGGGACAGGTATTTTCTCCAGCTTTAAGTCTGTGTTTTGTGTAAATACATTTAATGTTCACAGAAGCAACTGGAAACTGCACTTGCAGAGCAAACACTGTTTTTTAAGATCCCCATTCATCTCAGAATTAACTCTCCTGACATCAATTCATTAGGCCTCATGCACCCAAGTAAGGTCAGCATCACTAGTATCCACATATAAATTGTAGAAACTGAGGCTGGAAGAGGTGGTTTTCCAAGAGCAAACAGTGAAGCCATGGAAAGGCATCAGGGAAAAAAAACAGTCTGGATTCTAGGTACCCTTTTTAATTGTAAGAGAAAACAGCCTGTATTCTACAGCCTCCCACGTAATGAAGACACAAGGGTGGGAGAAGAAGATCCAAATGGCAAGAAAAGCAGTCACTGATTTTTAAGCAGGTGTAAAATCAGCGCAAACCCCCATAAATGGAGACCGTGAACACCGTGGGGAAGAACACTGCTGATGAACTGGATGATGAGGCAGCTTTGCACACCTTGCTTAGAAACTCCCCTGAGTTTGCTTGCAATTATAGGGGTTAGAAAGGTAAAAAAAAAAATATATATAAACCCAATTAATCATTTAAATATTTAAAGTCAGATTTTTGTCCTCACTGCTGGATTAGTGCATTTCATAATGCCAACAGCAGACAGCCCTGTTTTTTTACTGGGGGCTCATTTTAGAGCATGTTTAAACTAGTCAGATTGAGTGATGCTTCCAGCAACTAATCGCATGTCAAATAAAAGATATTTTATGTAATAAATTACTGCTACAAGTAATTCAAATGTCATTTATCAGTTTTATTATCAGTCAGGCAAAGTCTTGTTTCTCTATATTAATCAAATTCAAGCTTTTTTTAAGTTTTTTTTTTTAAGCAGTTTTGACACCTCTTGGCAAAAGTACAAACTGGAGGGAAGGAACTACTCCTCCAGAACAGGAGGGGAAATAGTAGAGATGGTATGGAGTGAAAATGCAGTGCCTAGAAACTTAATTCTTGTCTCTTCCTCCCCAAAGTTATTAATGTTTCTCTTAGAGCAAACTAAGAGGGGCTGGACACACTGGGACTATGCTACACTGAAGGCTTATATATACATGCTTATTTCAAGAATAAGAAAGTACTTACGTAGGTAACAGCTGTTTCCAACAAAAAATTAGAACATGAAATAATAACTACACTAGCAGTTCCATTTGTACAAAAGGATTTAAATTACACTTTTTATTTCCTGTAACTTTAAAAATGAGAAGAGACTGGGTTGACAACAGCAAGAGATCGAGCAAAATCAAAAGGTGTGCACAGGATTTATTGCTCTGACTCATGAGAATGGATATCCTACACTGGCAATGCTGTCGAGATCACCAACTGTTTGCTCCATTCCTGCTGAATAAACTTCTGAGATGGTTCTGAAGCCATTCCCAACTTCCATACCTGGAAACCAGAGTTTTAACATATTTTTTAAACATGAAGCAGCAACACCTTGTGAGGAGGAGAGATGGAGAAGAAAGTGGGTTTCTGAAGGCACTAGCCACTGCTTTTCAGCACAGTACTGTCCTCAGCTCTTTCTCCTTTTTGCTCGGTGGGGGGTAAGACTTTCTCTCTAGTTTTGTGATTTTTTGTAGAGGTGTCAAAACTACTCCAAAAAAACCCAAGAAACCAACTTCAAAAGAACCAAAAATATCAAACACTGAGTGGTTCACAGACTTCAAGACCTAAACTCCAGCAGATCAGATGGTACTTCACAAGAAACTCGCATGTCTTTTTTGGGGAAGGCAAATATAGCTCATAATCTTTTTTCAGTATAAGCTTTTCCAGTGTGAGCTGTTCCCATCACCGAGTCAACTTATAGATTCAGCAGTCTACCTATCTCATTAGTCATTCAGATATACTTTTGAACTTCAAACCTTGAAGCATTTCAACACTAGTGTCGTGAATACTCTGTAAGAAGGTAAGTGTAACAGATAGACAAAAAGTAGTATCTGTCTTTCTCTGTACATGACAACTCCTGATAAACCTGTGAAAGACAAATTGACTTAGCAAACTGTCACAGAAACAACTGTCCTGGAGCAGATTTGGACCAATTCAGAAATATTCATTACTGCACTATCATGCAACTGCTGGAATAACCTACGGCAAACAAGGCACCTTGACAGAGCCTCTGCACAGCCACATCCTTCAACTCTAGAAAATCCACATTCTCTATTTGCTGTTCAGATACCATGGAAAGCATGCAGCAGAAAGACACAAAGATGGATGCATCATTTCTACCACCAGTACTACACCAGCCAAGGACTAGAACAGGGCACAGATGACAGTTGATCAAAACACGTATTTTGGTCAAATGAATACTACATATTTATTTGTATAAATATATTCAGCTCTTTGTAATTTTTCTACATCCATTAAGAGGTTAAACTTAAATAGAAGGTCTACAAAGAATGGCTGTAATGAGGAGGAACAATACCTAACAAACCTATTCTCACCATTTCCCCATTTTGGGGGTTGTTAAAAAGGGCTGGCTCAAAGGCAAAAGGTTTTGGTCCAAATGATTGAAAAAGCGGCAATCAGATCATAAAGCTGCAGCACTCCTTTACAACTACAACCCCTTCAAAAGCTTTACTTTGGTGGTATTTTTATTCACCTTCAGTTTCTGAGCATTACAGAAGGATGCCTTCAGACCTCTCTTTGCAGCTGTTACTGGGAACATTCTGGTGTTTAAATATTAGTTAAGATTTTTACCCAGTAAGTAGAAATTGGGAGCTGGGGCTTTGAAGAGAGCTGAAATAGAAAAAGGAAAAAATCCCATACAGTGATAAAGCAGTAGGGGTTAACAATGATGACAGTGTTTTCCAGGTCGAATTGTACACTTCTTTCCTGTCCTACTCTTAGTAGTGGAACACTATAAAATAAGGGAAGATTACCTCTCCTAATATGGGGCTGTGATAAGAGTTAGGGTCAGTACTAAGAGGGATCTGGAACTGTTTTTTTCATTTTGAGAGCATATTTTGCTTTTCTAGCATTTTCTCTGAGCTACTGCAGACAGGTATTAGCCCAGGAAGCAGAATTCAGTCCTGAGCTCACCAGCGCACCCAATACAACAGAAATATTCCAGTTCTGAGCCCAACTCCATCACAAATGGCTTTCCTCCCAAACTGCGCCAAACCAGAGTATTTAAAAGCTCAGAAAGCAAGCTTAGTGTTGTCTCTAGCAATAGGAAACCTATGCCATAAAGTAATAAACACAGCCCTAAATGGACTGTTACATCAGTCAGAACCTGACCTAGAGCTGTTTAGGAGCAGTATCAAAACCCTATTCTTAATACTTGGCAGGTAAGCGAAGTGATTTTCAAACTGCCAGGCACACATGTGAGCTAAACAGCTTCTTTTGATGGATTTTTAATGGTGTGTACTTTGGTTTTTATTGTTTGGAGCTTAGATACTTTTTTGCGAGGTTTGTTTTAAAATGCAAATATATATGTAAATTTTGAGTCTACACAGATTATGTTGGGACTTGAAAAATTCTTTGAGAGTGTATTTTGTACACAAAATCATACAAGCACGTCCACAGAATCCACACAGAATTTCTGCTGCCACCCCTTAGATTATTTAAGATTGAAGAGGAAGAGCTTGTTAAAATTAGGGATTCATATTAACTGTTTGTTATTATTTGCAACCTGACAGCACTATTAAAGCTCATTCACTCTGGGGTTGCATTGTGCCAGACCTTAAATTCACACACAGGAAGTCACAGACCAAGTTCTGAAGACCTTATATTGCTGTTCATGCTAGAAGTACACCTCTTTCAAGTAATATTCAAGGCATAAATAGCGTTCAAGGAGCATGTGGATGATGTTCTTACTCATATGCTTTAATTTTAGGGACTTCTGAGAGAAGCAGAGAGTTGGACTCCATGATGCTTATGGGCTCCTTACAGTTGAGCTACTCTATGATTTTATGAACTAACTGGGTGCCTGACTGGTTAAGATAGTAACAGAATTTTCAACACAGAATTTTGTTTCAGCTAGAGAAACTAGCTGAAACAAAATTCTGTGCTGATATCCAACAGCTTATTGAACAGAGTCCACTGCTGCAATAAGATGAAATAGTGTTGCCCTTTTATAGCACCTTCTATCCAAGAATCTATCAGCTCTATCATGTATTTACGATCTAAATATTAGAAAACCCTACTGATGAAGGGAAGCATGACCTTAAGTTTTAGAAGGGAAGACTGAGTCCTATGCTGACTAAATGCTTTCTTCAGGCATTATAGTGGGTGAGAATCTAATTTGTATTGACTATACCCCTTCAGGTCAAGGGGTGTCACAGGCTAGTATGTACGATGTTTGTTTGTGGACAATGATCATCTGTATCTTTTTCCTTGGGTAATATGATCTTGTCATGGGCATCAACAACTACGAAGTGCACCTGAAGTAACATTTGGGGTCCAATTCTGACCAACAGTATGGCATTATTTGACCTGAAATCTAAGAGCTGGCCCAGAAATCTGTGAACTTGCTGGCAAAATCACTGCAGAAAGCAACAGAAACATATGTTTTTTGACGTGTTACTTACTATATACCACTGGGTGAGAGGGCTGAGCTGGCACCACTTGTGCAGAAAGACCTGGGGACTGTGGCTCATCCGCGCTTGTGCCCGACTGCTGGAAAGCCAGGTCGATTTCTTCATCTGTCAGGCCTGGGGGAGCAGAGGAAATGAAATCAGTTTAGCACCTTTACCCACTTGATGCACGCATAATTAAATTCTCAAGCCAGGCAGAACCCTTTCAAGCTGCAAAGGATTTTGGCACTGACTTGAGCAGTAATGCCTCCCCAATTTTGGATTCACTGGAATGTCTCCCTCTCTCTTTCGCTGTTGCAATTTAACCTTAAGCGACAGAATATTAGCCTCAACGCTGCTTCCAAATGTGGCTCATTCAATTTCCTTAATTTATCCTTGAGTTTATTGCTGCTTTTGAAGTAGCTTTCTATTGCAATTCTCCATTCTTCCCCCGAAAAAAAGATACCATCAACTGCAAATGTGGCTCATTTTAATCTGTAATGGTGTAAAAAAAAAAAAGAGAGGAAAAAACTAACAATAATGCATGAAAACAGACAGGGAAACAAAAACCTAATTATTGGGTTAGACGACTAATTAGTCTACATCGTTTCCGAAGACGGGAATAATTTGCTTTATTTTATGACAAATGCAGAAATAAAAAGGAAAAAAAATCAGGACTGACTGTGATTAGTATGAATGGGACACAGAATGTAAGGAGGAAATAAAACTATAACAAAACAGATCAAAACAAGGCCAAGCCTAAACTTTCAGCGTTAGCATTGCCCCAGCCTATTGCTGCGTGATTAGATTGCCCTAAAGGCAGCCTGGCTTTTATTTCATATGGCGCTATAGTAACGCTGCACACATGGTACATGTTGGTACTCCTGCCATCAGGAAATGCCAGGATGACCATCTGTAATTGGCCACAACATATGGAAAAGATTTGGCCAACAAGAGGGAAAACAAAAGTAGCTAAAGGATCCATGATGACCAGCATCTGTAAAGAAGCTGGATTATTTTTTCCCAACAAGAAAAAAACATCCTCTAGAAAAAGAATTTAGTACTCAGATAGCAACCATGATGTGGGGCCTGAGCAGTTGTGTATTATTTGTTGCTGTTCTCCTGCACAGAAGCAGGTAGAACACCAGTGTCCCTGCTACAAGGAACACATGAAGTGATACAGGATCCTTTACTAAACAGGCAGCATGCATGCAAAAAGATTCAGAAAGGCTGGAAGTGAGAATATAGATTTTAAGGAAAGAGGTTTAGAAGAGAAGAGGCAGACCACTTTATTCTCACACAGCTGCCACAGCGACTGAGGGCAGTGAGGAAAATGGTGGGGAAAATACGACAGCAGTGGGAGAAAAATGGGGGAATGCTTTCCACCACCTCCACTCGAGATCCATGATGCTGGCAGACGAAAATCCTCAACGTAATCCTTTAAAACACTTGGCTTTTTAACATAAGGGAGACACAAAACGGAAATGGGCAGGCTCTAAGTTTTGATGATTCTTTTCATGATCTTACACTTCACTGCATACTGGGGGTCTAGACACAATAATCTGTAGCACAAACAGTAATGCCAGAAATAAATACACGAGTCTGCCTCAGAACTGTTATTTAATACCATAAAGCACTAGCACAGCGCTTCTGGTATTCAGAAGGCTTTATAACTATTAACAGATCTTTTCCCTATTCCTGTGAGTACATGAGATACTCTGAGCTCCTGCCAGATACTATTCTATCTACTCTACAGTGCAAATACTGCTTCACAGAGAAATGAGGTGATTTCTCTAACATAACAGAATATTGTCAGTGTCAGAAACAGCAACAGAAATCTGAAGTTCCTGATCTCTGGTCTTGCAATCCCTTTAACTGTATTTGATGCATGCCTCAAATGGTAAGGAACCAAACCCCACTTAACAGTATGGAACAAGACCTGCAGTGAAAGTAATAAAAGGCACAGGAACACAACTCAGCCCATTGTTCTAGTCACAAACCCAATATTTACGGTGCCTAAGCCACACTAAAAAGTTCTAATCAGAAAGAAACTGTTTTAACCAGGTCCTAATTATCCAATGCAGGAGAAAGCATAAAGACATGCCAACATGGCAGATCACTAGCAACTATGGAATTTCATAAAGATGGAGACAACATTAGCTCCTGGCTGCAAACGTGGCTCCCACTAAAATAGGGCATTTTGTCCTACTTCCATGCAAATCTGATAATATTTAACACTTAGAAACGTACAGAAGTTATGGAGGATCCTTACCTCTTTCTACAAAAAGAGCAGGAAACAAAGGTTATTGTTTCCTAACCATCTTGCCCCTTCTGTTCTCATCCTGTTTGGGATTAAATGCACTTCTAGGATTATTCCGGTCTTGCCAACTACGGACACTCAAGTATCACTGTCTCCATTAAACCCCTGCTGTACTGTGCAGAAAAACCTGATGTGAATGATAGAATGATGCAAAATCTTTCACATTTGAATTCCTGGTTTGAATCCTGTGCAAAGTAGAGCAAATTAAAATTGGTTATTACATCCCTGGACTATTCTGCTGCCTTGTGAAGCAGTCTTGTTCATGGTACAAAAAACATCACAGCTACATCTCAATTACCAGAGGAGAGGGCTGGGACTGCCATCACCTTGGAACACCTTTTTATTCATCCAAACAAGATGGTTTTAAGGCCCTGTCATCCTAGCCTCCAAGCATCAAGGGAATAATCTCCTGGAACCAATTCCTTAAGCATATATATGGAGTGAGTCTGCACTGCAACTAGCCATCTGTGGATACAGAAATATACCTGCCTTCATGGTTGTCATTTCTCACACACAGTAACAAAAACATACAAGACATTCTAAGACTGTCCTCAGGCAACTACAACTCATCAAAATTCCCTTTGGAAATTCCTTTGGACTTTTTCTCAGGTTCACCCCCTACACACATGTATGCACACAGTATGGGTTTTCCATGCCCCAGATTATTCAACCTTGATATATTAATTACATAGAAAACTGGGAATTTCTAAACCAGATCAAAGTGTCACCTGATCCAATATCTCAGTCCTTCTATTACTGTGGTCCATTCAAGTGTCTGTGGTCCATTCATTGTTCTAATCTAGAAGGAAAATTCTCTTGGATGCAAAAGCAGTGCCACAAACACTGGAGCTTTGTGTCTAATATAATTGTCAATATAATTCTCTAATATAATTCTCAAACAGGTCCGTCTCAGTTTAAGAGAAAAACTGGTCTAAATCCACCTTCTCAACACTTTGGAAAACAAACCTTTCAGTTCTTCCAGAGTTGCAGCAAGATCAAGACCATGCAGAACGCAAAAGGTTAAAAGGAACAATAAAGGAAACTGCCAATTGTAAGTGAATTATATTTGGCTTTGAAAGCTGAGCCACAGCTATATTATAAAAGGCATCTCTTTGCGTTGTTTACCATCACCCTGACTAATGCAGACCTTTTTTTTTGTTTTAAATAATCTCATGCAAATTAGACACACACTTCCTTCCAGTTGATTGCTATCTGCAAGGAATAATCTAACCGCAGAGGGTACCGAGCAAGGACTGAGCTGAGGAGAAGGATGCAAGGAAACTGTCTTCATAGCCCCACAGAATGCAAACCTATTCCCTTCCCCCAACCACCCATTTCATTCCTCTACAGCACCACAGCCATCACAAAGAATTAGGTATCATTTTCACAAAGCCTTAAAGTTTCCTTTTCAGGCTTCAGGGTGTTGATTAGAAGAATGCAGCACCCGTGATTGCTCTGCACTCAAAGGCTCTTGCTGGTGTTTGTCACCAGGGCCACTCAGTTCTCAGGGGTGGCTCAGCCCCTGTAAGTTGTGGTCAAACACAGAATCAGAGCAAGTCAGAGAATACAATGGGTTTTCACAGACAACTCCCGGTGCCAGCACCTCAGGTAGTTGTATAAAAAGCTCCTTTGCCCAAGAACTTCTAAGGCTTGACTGTCTCTTTAGGCTCCTCTATAATATCTACTACTACTTAATATAAGGACCTCACATGCATCAAAATACTGTTCCACTTATGACCACTCTGAAGTAGAGGAGCACTCAGAGGAGTACTATTATCATTACAGATGAGGAAGAGGTGAGACGTACAGATAGGGGAAGCGCTCTGAGGTCAGAACCTCTGACAGCCAGAAAATAACACTTGGGAGATGCAAGTCCCAATCCATTGTTTTACCATAAATCCACTCTTCTTTATTTTCTGCATGAAACAAGTAGCAATAACCGCAACACAAAATCCTTGCATGAGCTTAACCAGACGAGCCACCAAGTTTTTTCTTCTTTTCTGACACACGCTCTGACATTTCAGTGACAACCCTTTTTTCCCATCCCATCCGCTGAGCATATCTTGCTCTTTATTATACTCTTCCTTGCACTGCTCAATCCAGTAATTTGTGCAAGATTTTCACAACCCGAAGGCAACATCAGTTTTAGGGAAAAAATGTCTGGTTAGGAAGAAATTGAGAATTCTTCCAGAACAGGGAAAGGTGGTGGAATGAATTAAGCTCCTTTTGTGGGTTTGCAAAGGCAGTTTTATTACCACCCGGGAGCAATGAGCACACCTACCCTTTGGCAAGGACAGAGGCAGGGCAGGGGATGGTATCTCTTTATGTTTTCCTCACCCATACACACAGTTTTCACTAAGAAGGAAGCAAAACTGAACTGGACAACTTGTTTAGCTACAACAAACTCTGCGGCTACCTGAAGGTAGTGCATGGTAACACCTGACTAAAAGGAAGATCTACTGGTAGGCACTCTGGAATGACATTACACTCCTGTTCCTGGAAGCCACTGAGTCAACTGTGCTCAGAAAGAACATGGGCATATTTTAAAAAACCCACAATAAAATCCTTCTGGGATGTGATCCAGAGTAATGATTCCACCTGTTCAGTCAGTTACATGCAGCGCTGGGTGATGCTTCTGTCAGATGTGTGTCCTATATCCTACTCCGTGCTCAGCTCAATACATTTCCAAAAGGTCAAAAGGCATTTTCCCCTGATCCATTTGCTTTCACACATCTTGGTTCATGGGGCATTCAGGAAACTGAGCCCGAGCCAACATTTTAACAAACCCCAAGGTCTCAGAAACATCACTTTGATTTTTTTTTTACCCTTCATTTACATTAAGACACTGTATTTGAATGTAAACATCCTGCTGCTGCACTTCCAGCTCAAACTTTGTGTAGAGGAACCCCAGCATCAAAGGGAAATTCGCTGGTCTCAACTGTCACGCCGAAAAATACAGCAGTAAAAGTCATTTGAAAAGTTACTGAAAGAGCTTTGAGTTCTTACAGCCTTATTCATCTACAAGACTGTTAATTATGCAACTGCAATCTTTAAGCAACATTATATACTTTAACCCATCAGGGTGACTAAGTAGCAATCAGAACTGATAAAGCTGCTCTAACCTCATTGCACAGCACAAAAACAAGGAAGGAAAAACCTGACTGACAGTAAAACACAGAGAATTACAGCGAGCCAAGCAGGAAGGAAAAGGTTAAAATAAAAAGTATTTTGGTATAACAGATATAAATAAATAAATAGACCAGGCAGCAGTTTCTCTTCCTGGCCAAGCTTTTTGGAGTCTATAATAAAATGAAGTGTAATGGAGTAGAGGAGGGCAATGTCAGAGGGTGAGGGTTTGGGAGAGAGGTTGTTAAGTATCTCCCTCTCCTCAGCTGTGTTTACTCCATTTACAGGACCCCAGGTGATTGATAGACAGACAAAAGCAAAGCAAGCAGACAGTCACCCCCCTCTGGGAGCATCAGGAAAGGGGATAACTCCTGACATCATCTAGAGCCCCAAACTCCCCTTAGCCACTTGTAATTAAAAAGACAGCGCAAGATATGCAAGCCAGAGAAAAAGTAAAAGAGGATTTTTTTTATTATTTATTATTAACATTTTGTTGGAACAGGAGAGTGCAATAAGGACTCTCAGAGCCGTTAAAAGTCGTCGGGTGACCTGCAGACCCCTATTTCCCAGAGCCTTGTATAAAATTGAATTTTTTAAACATAAATTACACGTAATGACGACACTGTAAAAACTAACAGTAATGGAAAGCTGTGCTGTATTTCATTAGCCTGTATTATTCCGTGCCACCTGATCCAGCCGGGCCTTGTTTATGAGTTAGTGTGTTAGCAGATGCCGATGGAAGCATTTGCTTCGACCTTGCTCTTCTCATTGGGGCATGAAATTACGACGGCAGCACCTTGATATTACAGCCATAAATACAGTAAACTGCAAATTTAAGCCAACGGCTCCTATTGTCTCTGAACATAAAGCTGATCGGTATTTATTTAAAAGGAGAACGAAAAAAAATATTATATATCACCTTGTTTATGGGTCCAGTCTCCCCCTTCCCCTAATCTGCCTTATTCACTTGGTTAAATACTAAACAAACAAACTAAATCCTCCCTATTTTCTTACTGATTAAATATTCGTATGAAATGAGTATTGTCTTCCGAAAACTGAATCAAAGTCTTTTCACTCTGAGTAAGAAAGGGCAAACGACTTGCTTAGCATGGCTTGGAATGGAAAAAAACAGGACCAAGTACTGCAACTTTTCAGTTTTCTAGATATGAGAAGTTCAAAATGTACACTTAAAGTTGCCACTGGTCACTCATTCGTGTTTGTATGCAACGGCTTTGTATATGCACACGAGAGAGGGAGAAAGATGCTTCCTTCCAGTTGTTTTCTATTTAAACATATCTCCCTTGTTAATGCTATTTCAAACCAAGGAGGAAAGACAGAGAAAAAAAATTGCAGTAAGATTAATGGGAAGGTGTGGGGGGGGAATGTACAGGATTCCTTCTGTGAGGCAGCAAAGAAGAGGGAGAATGCCTCTTTCTCCTATGGGCATTTTGGGTAAATACCCCTGTTCATTGACAACATACCCACTAAAATTTATTAGAGGGGAAAAAAATCAAACACAAAGGCAAAAGGACATTGTAATATCACAAAGCATATCACAGCATAAATCACAGCATTATAAGCCAGTGCAAAATGTATTTCACTCATAGTTTCAAGGCAGGGAAAATACAGTTTCACTTGTAGTAAGAGAGGTCAGGTCTTCCTCTTCTAATGTAAAGTAAGCTCTTTGCTTACATGAAGTATGTTATCTGTTCCACAGAGAAAAAAAGGAAGGGATAGCTTAAGTGAAAGCTCCCAACACTAAACGATATATTTCAGGGGCCAAAGCACTGAGAGGAGAGTAAGAGGAACAACATGCAAGACAAAGTGGCTGAATAATGGGACTCACACTTGGGATTCTGAAATGCGAAGTCCTATTAGGTGAAGCGCTACCCCAGCCCTAACAGGATTTGGATACCTTGGTTTTGAATTAATCTACAACAAATCTTCAGGTAGTAGAGAGCATAACTCAACAGGCACAATTTTTGCTTCACAAGATGTTGAAATCAGGAAAAAGCAGAGAGCAACATGACTAAATTAAATGAGATGTGTCCAGAAGTCCTCAGTAACCTGAATCACAGAATACAAGTTATATTACAGAGCCCAGCTGAATCCCTACACAAGCATATGCAAAAAAACAGAGAGAAAATTCAATCCTGCATACCTTCTTCTGAAGAATCCTTTATTGCAGAGTCATTCTAAGAATATGACCATGGGGTCAGCAAAAAGGACAGAAGAAGCAATTCCTCCAGGAACAGAAATAAAAATCTTTCTTTCTAAAAATGAGAGGAAATTATATATTATCATCATCTATGGGGTTTATTCTTAGGTCACTTGCCTTCAGCTTTTCCTTTCTGTTATCATACAAGCAGAAGATAGTACTTGACAGAAAGCCTCCTTTGAGTGGAGAATGGCAGAGTAAGTCCATCTGTCTATTGCTCTCCTGGTGACGAAGAGACACAGTCAAAACCAGGACAACATGATGTGAAAACTCTACATGAGAACAAAATCCTTTCTATATGTGAAAAGATTTCAAGTTACTATCTAACTTGGGGTTTGAAGGCTTCGATGACTCTATGCCAGGATGCCAACTCCAAGGTGGTTTATCAGGAATAGAACATAACCAGGGTTCTGGTATTTGTTTAAAAGAAGCCTGTACAGGGCAGAAAACCTAGATGATAGAAGAGACGCTACTCTAGTAACTGTAGTGCTGTTGTAATTTGTTACCACAACTGACAACCTCCCTAGAAATAAAACTATGCAGAGAAAACAAGTATTAGACACACTAAACGGGTATGTTTCCAAGCGTACCCACCCTGGGATCTGCAAACACTTGTTGTTATTTCTACAGAGAAACCAGTCTCATGGTGATGGTTCCTCAACCTCATTACTGGTATTATAATAGTCCTTAGAGACCCCAAAAGGCATTCACCATGCAGGTATTGTGCCAGGTACTGTGCAGAAACAAGGCAGGCACACCCAAAGCATTCAACAGTCAACGTGAAGGGGAAAAAACAGCTTGGAAAGAAAAACACACATAAATGAAGTAACTAACCCAGAGTACACAGCATGTCCATGAAACATTCTTTCTATTAAATTGGGAACTACAACAAAACAGTTCTATTAAGGTGAAAGGATATTAATTTCTTCTAACTTCCCAAAAGTAGAACTGCTTGGGACACAGCACTTCAGAAACCTAGAAACTGAATTTCACTACCAAAACTTGATACAGATTTTAATAATGGGTGACAGAAAATGCTTGTGCTTTAGATCCATTTACTTTGTGTGAAAGAAAAGTATTTTGTTCAACAGCTTGTTGAGCAACAGCAACAAAATGATTGGCCTTTGGCTATTCTTTGATCTGTGATATTATCTTTAGGAGGTTCTAAGGAGAAAGCCAGAGGTTGTCTGAAATTTGGGTAAGGTAAAACCCTGGTAATACGGGAGGTTTGATTCTAATCTACCTTTGGAACTCCAATTTTAAATTGTATTTCCAGCAACTTGAACCAGCATGTCACGAGAATTCCGGCACTGAAGTAGAAGGAGCTGGCCTGGAGGATCTGCAGTCACCCAGACATGTAACTCCAACATCAGCTTTGTTATTGCACCAAAGGATAACCAGACCTTTCAGTGGCATGGGCCTGAACGACTGGCCATTATGTGGAATAATGCCAGATTTCACTGCTGCTCTGTTCTAGGCTGAGCTGCTGTTCTAGAACCAGACTCTTCCGACCCTGTGTTCAAAAGAAAGGAATTATGCAAAAGAAGAGCAATTTCAAACCATTATAATGAATTCTTTAACCAGATTTGTCAGAATATCTGAAGGATGACTTAGTTTTATACATAAGAATGACAGTCTGTCCTGATGTCTTACTCTGGAATTACTGATTGCCTCAAACACACTAACAAGAGGACCTGGATTTTTTTCTACATTAGACAATACCTGTCACAGAGTAGCCTCTGCAGACAAGGATTAACTGTAAAGAGCAACTTGCCTCAATGTTATTTATTTCCTCTTTTACTTTCAGAACTTTAAACTTTGGAAAGGAACAAACCAAGCCTGTTAGTCCAGGCTTATCACTTGAAAAATCATATAAAGTCTACACTAAATGAAGTTTTAGTGTTTGAAGAGCACACAGAATGGAACACTGAATATGAATTATGACAGGGCCTACTGCGCACTTGCTGTCAGGAAGTTGCTATAAGGAGCATGAGAACAGCAGCTACAATTGAATGTTCCTAAGAAAATGCAAAAATACGTGGAAGTGTGTATGGAAAACTATATGGAAATGTAAAGAAACCAACACTGGGTGAGCAGACATGAACACAGGAGTCTGGTTTCTTTTTCTGACACACATTTCTCACAAGCTTATAGAGTCTTTGCTCCTGTAACCCAGTTTCTATCAAGTGAATCAACGTTAGAGACCTCAGAGTCAGGTACCATCGCCCCGAGAAGATAAGCTCAATTAAGAAAAATACATTTAAATACTACATATTTGATTAGTATGGTAGAAATGCTTCAGGTAAATCTGGTTTGTACTTCCCCCAGAAAGACAGAGACGCGAATACACCATTACAAAAAGACATGTCAGGAAGTATTCATTACAGATTATAAATCACCCTCATTCTTCTTTCTTTTGTTTTAAAGAATTTTTTTTTACATGCCATTAAAATATTGTTTGCTGAATGCTACTACAAAGCTAGCCACCTGTAAAATTAAAGGCTGATGCTGCCAATAACAGTGTTGAAATACTTTTGTTTAAAAGGTAAACCTTTTAACACAACTGTATAAATATTTCTCCACCCACCCTTCACAATTTTGTTGGTTGCATCGCGTCCATTTAGACAACAACCATCTATGTCATTACCCAGGATGTTAATCTTGGGTGGAGAAGAAACAATAGCAAATGGACTTTTAAGAAACCCAGATGAACACATTCAAGAAGGGTCCTTCACGGTAAAAGAAAAGGAAAGACAAAACCATCAAGGAACAAGTCAACAAAATCACAGAAGTTCCAAAAGATCATTTTTCATCTTCTGGTTGCTTTGTTGTGACTTTTTTCTCCCCATGTGCTCTTCCCAGTTCTGGAGAAAATGAAAGGAGTCTGGATTAAACGCTCAAAGGACGACTACTGCTAACAATACTAAAAATAACGAGGTTAAGTGGTGGAAAAACGATGGTGACCACACATGGAGAACTGGAGTGGTAAGGTAGAGAAGGAGTTTCATCATTGCTCCCTTGGGACATGCACAGAACATACTAACTGCTTCTAGTTCTCTGGGGCTCCGATTACCATGCCAAACACCTCCAGAGTTTCCTTATTAGTATAATAAAAAGCCTCTACACATTTGTGTTCTATTCCCAGCCTTGCTATTGACCTTGTGTAGGTCATTTAACCTCCATCTGCCTCAGTTTCTACAGCTGTACAACAGGAATAATATTCCACAATCTCCTTTGTAAAGCATTTGAGACTGACACAATTATCATTTACAAAGATTGATAGTTTTGAGAATCTCTACATATATTCTACGCATTTGAGCTAGATAAGACATTTACAACAAATAATTTACTCATGTAACAACTTTATCCTTTTTTTTTTTGTTTGTTTGTAGATCATCTTTGGAAATACTTCCACATTTCTGGCTCTCACCAAACTACACAGGACTCAAATTCATGCTTTGCTTTGACTTGGTGTGGAAATAATGTGTCATTTGTCTGGTCTCCTTTCAGCCAAGTGCTGCCCTCAAAATCCAGTCTCTGGGTTAGGGTTAGGTTGAATGTTCAAAATGGAAATATTTAAGTATCTATTTTTTTAAGCACCGTTGTCTTCTAGAGCTTCAAAACAGGACAGGCTACACAAAATTCACATAGAAACTGGAGTGAAGACTAAGAAACATTTATAGGCATGATCCCACAACATAACACAAGTCAGATCAGTAGGTGAAGCAGCTGAAAAACTTGCTAGTACTATAAACCCATACTGTATGAGGACAGTTCTTGAAGTTCCAGGACTAGGAAATAGCCCCTAAACAGAGGAATCACCTCACAAATAAAAATGGAGAGATGCTCCCTTCTGGGCACTACATAAGGAAAGTGTCTCCGTTCCAGGGTACCAAAAGGCTGATCAACACTGCTATTCAGGGCTGCTCAAAGAGCTCCTCACAGTGTCAGGTCAGTGATGAAGTGCCAAGGGCGCAGCCTGCAGATCCCTCTCTCTCCATGGGATTTTATATTACAGTTTTGAAGTGTAGGAATCATGCTAGGCACTGCCAGAACACTGCTGCAGAGGAAGCAAGTGTCTGAACGTGCTGTTTAAGGGTAGACCTGAGCAGCAGCTTTGCCCTTATTTCCCCGGGGATGACATAGCCCCCACACTCCTGAGTGCCAAGTCCAGTGACCAGATAGAACAATTTACCCTTTACAGTCACTGCAGTAGATGAAGCTGGCCAAAAAGGACTCAGGTTCTTTTCTTTCCCCTTTCCCCTTGTTTTTCTTTTACTGCTCTTCCCGTCTGTCTCAGGTGGCCTAGTGTGAAAAAAGCTCTTTTATGATGCAGTATCTGGGACCAGGCAAGGCCCTGACTCTGCAGATAACCTAACAAATGGGCAAGAGCCGCTTGTGTTCTTATTGACAGTGCATGTGCTGGTAAATACCAACCTCCAGGGTATTCTCAGTAAACACACAGCCATCCCTAGCTTCTAAGATACACAGGCACACACAGGCACTTGCTTTACCCGACACTGAACTCACACCTCACAAACAAATTATTTAACTACTCTATCCCCCAAGGAAGACGGTGATCATTTCAAATGCAGCTCCCTGCTCGTCTCTCACATCCACGCAACGGCCTGATAGGTTAAATGCTGCCATTTAATTACAGTAATGGAACCTGCTATTTTTTGGTTCCCTTGAATCCTCTCTCGCTCTCTTTTTTAAATACATACAGAGTCATCTTTTAAACATGTATTTTATATTTCTGAGTTTAACAGCTGCGTTCTCCTGGTTACTTGAAGAGCAGGAGCAGAATGATATTCTGATACTCTTCCCTGTGCCTCTGAGCAACTACCCTTTTAAATGCTGCATAAAGAGAGGTTGGGGGAGATGCTGTTGGAAGGGATATATGCTAACATTGCAGAGACCAACCTGCCCATTCATTTACTTAGATGGTTTGGGCCAATTTTATTGAACAAAAACAGCTTAACATCTTCCACCTCCCAAAGCAGCTGGGGCCTGGAAAGGATAAACATGAAAATGCTGTGAGGATTTTTACATCTATAAACATCACTACATCACACGGACAGTATGGCACAGTATGGTTAAATTTATATGTATATGACATGGAGTCAGAATTATCTCAGATCTAAATATCCTGAATGTACCTGACTCAGTTTCCCCACCTAAAATTGGGATGGCATTTCCCATTTCTCACTTTAATCTGGTATTTGCAAGCTGTTTGGAGAATGTAAAGGTCTGAGAAGGAAGAGAAAATGTAATAAGAAGTACATTAAATGAATTTTATAATCTCGCCGTTCCACAAAAGGTGGCACAAGCTTAGTGAATATTTGTAGAGTGCTTTGACTATGCAAAGTGGCACAGAAATAGGGGATACGTTTGTAAAAATCTTGAGCATGCTGCAAAACCTTCCTTTCCTCGAGTGACTTCAGGAAGGGTTTTACAGTTAGTCATCGTTGAAGGAGGACATGTACCACAGTATTACATGAGCAGCACAGGAACTATTTGTGGATTTTACATTTGGTACTGTGTGGCAATTAGGAAAAAGATACAGAAGCAAAGTATTAGTATGTCCAAGTCAAAATAAATTCTTACCTATGACAAGGCCACAACACTCCTAGAAAAATGCCCATATTACATCTATCCTCAGCTTTATTTGTCCTCTAAGTGTGAAAAGCTTATTTACTTGTCCTGTGGCACCTGGTTCGCAATCAGCCATCCACACACAGGGATACTGCCCATCTTCATCCTCTGGTACAGCTATCCACTGGTGTCTTTTAAGGATGGAATCTTAAAAGGTGAGGCAAGGCAGAGACAAAGACAAATTTAATTTTATCACCATAAAAAGGGACATTTCCACATGGGCAGCAAGGACATGAATATCATGTGTATGCAGGGGCGGGGGATTATAAACGCATTTTTGGCGAAATTCAATAAAGCTGATTCTACTGCATAAGGTCAGCAATTTACTTTTAAAAAATGATATGATTGCAACTTTTAATATAACCCATGTATTTGCTGCAAGATGCTCTAGAAGATTGTGTAATGTAACCACCCGACCTCTCCACAGGAGCAGAGATCACCCCATTTACCCTTTATTGTCTTGCTAAAAGCAATGCACATTTGCACGGTATGACAAAGTCAACAGCTTTTACTTCAGAGAGCCTCAGATTTCACTGAGAATGAATTCTCTGCTCTCCTCCTCAGGGAGCAGTGTCTCGCCTGGACTAGGTTCCTTCAGAAAGAATGAACCAAAACCTAAACTCCCCTTTTAGCAAAGGAAAGCATGACTGAACTCCAGCTTAAAATTCAGAGGAAACTGTGGAGCAGCAAAGTGAACAGCAAGATTTCACATTCATATGCATCTAAAACACGGTTTTAGACAACATTTCTACTCTGCTTAAGAGAACCTAGAGAATTATCGCATACAGGAACTTATTTTATCTTTCCTAGCAGGAAAGTATCATTAGGTCTGAGATGGATTTCAACAGAAGAGCAACACAGATTATCCTAATTACACTCCTTGGTTTAGCCCCCAGAGAGAAGGCTGTCTCTTTAGACTTAGAATACGAGGTTCATTCACAGAGCAGGTCAGGAACTGAATTCCTCTGACTGCAGGGAAACCCTGGGCTGGATGACCATGAAGAGAAAATTTCTTCTATCACAAAAATACGCTTATACAAACGTACATAGATTTCTTCAACTGTCTCAAGGTGAAGCTTGCTTCAAAGGTCAAAGCTGCAGGGCTGGATTAGGATTGCACGCAATCTGCCTGAGCCTTGACATTCTGACATTCTAAAGTTTGTAGCTCTCCCCTCCCATACACAGCTGACGGAATTCTCAACCTCCCTGCAAGTGTGGCTTTTACTGCAGCAAGCAACTTCAAAAATCCCACGCTGCAGCACCAAGAGCTCTGAAACAAGCATATCAAAGCAGTTTAGAAACACACCTAACATAAATCTTACTAAGTCAATAACGCAAAACTAGTCATTAACCCCATTTTACAGACGGGCAAACTGAAAACAAGGAACTTGCCCAAAGCCAAGCAAGCAGTCGCATCTCAGATGTCCAATGCCTGCCCTTCGACTGGAACTACAGATTTCTTTTGGCACCCTGCATTCAATTTCATTTGAAAACATGATAGATTTTTAAATTTACAAGTCAGATTTAGGATCTGGGTCTCTTTTGCCCATCACTAAGACTAACAATTTAAGGACTCAGAATATAACTGCCTATTTTAGCATTGTTTCTAGAATAGACTTCAACTCCCTCTGCTGTAATAATACTGTTTTTTCAGTGCTACCAGGAATAGAGATATTATTTTGACGGTAAACAAGGGGCAGATATGACTCAAAACACACTCACTGAGCAATAGGAGTTAATTTTGCGAAGCCATTTTTAACGGCTCTTTTACATTACATAGTTATTGTCAGATAGCCAAGTGGAGAGACATCATTAAACCCATGACATTCCAATTATTTGTTAAAATTAAGCTTACAACCAGTATTTTGTAGCATGCATAACTTCCTGGGCACCAAAGCAGTCTGTTCCAATTTATCAATAATTGTCAGGCTACAAAAACATGGCAAAGGTGTTTCTGGACCCTTCACTGAAATTGTGAAGCATTTCTGCAGCCCAACAGAAACAGGAGATGGAGCAGACTGTTTACCCAATATACTCTCAATGAATCACCTCTCTTGTTCTGTGAAGTACAGATCTAAATGGTTCAAGATCACTGTAGGTTGAGCCTGAAGTGAGAGAGGAAGGATATTACTACTAATGTGACTTGTATCCTCTGCTACAGAACACACATATAAGCATCTAGAGGATGTAAAATTTGAGAGCCATTTCCTCAATGTCTTCTTACTAATGCCATTAAACACCAAAAGGGTACCTCTTGTGATACACCTTCTCGACACTTCACACAGAAACCAAAAAGAAAGTCATTGAGATTTTAATGGGTTTAGTATTAAATAGCAGATCCTGTATCAAAGTTCTCTAAAATGATCTTGCTTAAACCAACACATTGTGAAGACTGGTAGGCCTTAAGTTTTCCATGACTTTTTGTTTCTACTCCCTTTACAAAGGCTCAAGCAGGACCTTTTCTCCTCCTGTTCAAAAACATCCTGAGTTCAGAGCTAGTAGTCTATAGGGCATTCAAGCCAAACATTCAGGTACAAACCAGTGCAAGATGACAAGCCTGTTGGAGCTATCCAACAACATCTTTTCCTGCTAGTGACTTCTATGAAAAGAATACTTTAGTTCCAAGTAAAGATCATTAACAAACTCCTAGGACACAATTTCATCATACTGAAACTGTTTCATGTTTGCTGTAATATTACGGTATATATATATATACGTTCTTTACTGTGAGGGTGGTGAGGCACTGGCACAGGCTGTCCAAACAAGCGGTACATGCTCCATCCTTGTCAGTGTCCAAGGCCAGCTTGGACATAGCCTTGGGAGACATGGCCTAGTGTGGGTTGTCCCTGCCCATAGCGGGGGGGGTGGGACTGGATGGTCTTAAGGTCCTTTCCAACCCAAACCATTCTATGTTTATATGGTATATATTACATTATTCTAGCAATCTCTTATTATCAGTTATAATATTAAAGATTCCAGTCTTTAATAAAGTCAGCATGAAAATTAGCTGGTATTGAACAGCAATTGACAGATAGGCTGGCATAACAGGGAGCCATCTCCTTCACAGCAGATGGATAGAGATTCTCAATCATTTTCAGGAAGAAAAAAGAGGGCAAGTAATACAAAATACAGAACTGTGGAACTAATTTCTGGATCATGAGCACATTTATTCTGGATTTTAGGACTCCAGCAGTAGAAATCTTCCTTCCATGTGGAACCAAATGAGCATTGGGCAAACATAGCAGAGTGCCAAAACCAGACATGACTACAGGTAATGCTGATACAGACAGGAACTCTTTGAGTTTGTTAGCAGTGAAAGCATTCATCCTCTCACTCTTCATTCTTTGGATCCCTCACCAGTTCCTTGGGAGACAACCCCACTTACACTGTGTTGTACTGACCCAAAGCTTGGATGGGAGGCACCTAAAGGACAAACTGGTTGCATGGACAGGTGTAAGACATATTTTTCTTTAACCTCTGCAAAATATTATAAGGCACATTTAACTGTCCTGCTAAGTCATAAACAGAGGCCGAAGCATCTTTAGTAATTAAATACCCCATAGCACTTTGCAAGAATCTTAGTAAATTTTTTACTCAGTAATTACAGTCTCTACCCCTAAAGCTCCCTCTGCAAGATCACTTGGATAAAGTATTCTTCATTTCCTCTCCTAAAAACACACAGTGATGCTAAGCAGTTGCTGTCCTCTGTCTCAGAGGTGGATGTTTTTTAGCAGAAAGTACATTGAGATCTAGATTAACCCTACACACCACCAAACATGCTCCATGCAAATAGCTGCAGTTTCAGTGGTTAATGGTACAATGCACTCAAATGAGGATCTTAGCATGAAAATGTAGAGGGCACTGACTTTCATTTAACCTGTACAGTCATCTCTGTATGTCTATTCAAGCTGTTAAATTTACTTTGTGCTACTTCAATACCTGTTGCAAACTTCTTTCACCATCAGAAAGCACACCCTGCCTGGTTCTACCCACACTAGTGAACCTTGTCTCACTGTGTGTCAGTGATTTGTTAAGGTCCTTTCCAACCCTAACTATTCCAGGATTCTATGATTCTATGATTCTAGATGCTTAATACACTAAGTATATTCCTGCAATAAATTTTTGTTATCAGTATCTGAATTCCAGGTCTCACTTGTGGCTTTGCAAGTGCAAGTGATGAGGTCTGCACAGGCACAAAACACTTGCTAGACAGCCAGAGAACAAGTTACTCCATGTGCAAGTACAGGACCAATCCACGCTCATGCCACCAGATGTACAGTTGCACTGGGTTGGGCTGGGACAGAGTAAATGATCTTCATCGTAGCTGGTTTCAGATTTGTGCTGAAAACAGTGTTGATAAACCAGGGATGTTTTAGTTACTGCTGAGGCAGTGCTCACCCAGAGTCAAAGCTTCTTCTTCTCCTCACCCCAGCCCACCAGTGAGGGACTGGTGGTGCTTAGCAAGTTGGGAGGGGACACAGCTGAGGCAGCTGACCCCGGTGATACTCCAGACCACAGGACGTCATGCTCAGCATATAAACCCTGAGAGATACACATTCGTGTATGAAACATGTTCATTTCTAGACAAGCATAAAGTTTGGGCAGCCATAGCAGTTTGGCCCAAAAAGGTATTTTGACAGCATAGGCTACTAACTATATATTTTGTTTTATGAGTTGTCACTGGACATTATTGGCTTGCATTGTATTATCTTTTCAAGGAAAAGCTTTGTAAAAACTGTTCGAGCTTCACTGAGACATGTTAAAGAATTAATTACAAAGTAAAGCTGAAGGAGAAAATTAATTTTGGAAACACAAGAGGTTACTTTTCTTTCCCTCCCTGTTCTGGAAGTGGGGGAGGAAAGGCAGTCATTTTCATCTTCATGCTGGGGGCCGGAGTTGGGAGCTGTCCAGTCGATAACCTGACCATCAGAACAAGGTTTGTAATTAAAAGGTCAGTGACCTGGAAAGTCAGGGCCTCATTCTCAGGGCTTCTCAGTAATGACAGCGCTATTAAATTAAGACTGTTATGAAATCAATGCTAAGAAAGCTTTCATGGTAACGAGATACCATTCAAGGACATGCAAACTGCCTCATGAAATGGACTAAATTATAAAAAAGTAATAAAAGAGGGTGAAATTGAAATCTGCTGAAGAATTTGCTTTCTTTAAAGCCCTCCAGAACTGGGGTGTGCCCCCTTCTCTTGGGTGCCCAAGGTGATCCACTCAGGTTTCCTTGGCAAAGGAGAAAAGACAGGGGTTCAATTCCAAGAATGGAGAGGCAGAAGAAGAAACGAAGTCAGTTTTCTAATGGAGATTCTGGGTCTGACAGCATTTGTTTCCAGGGAATCAAGTGTCTTTGAGCTCTGGTTGGGAAGGGGCAGGTACAATTAAATCACTAATTTACCTCTTCAGACATCACCATAGCCTGGCATCTCGATACTGGCAGCATTTTCTGGAACTCTGGTACACTGCAAGAAAATGCGCAAGACCTACAGGAAACCCTTGTGTAGTAACTCACCTCCTACCAGCCAAAGGAATGACACTGATTAGCAGGTACAACATGCAAAATGGTAACACTTCCAGCAACTTCCAGCTCATCTCACCAAGAAGCCTGCGAGTGCTTTTGGAAGCATGGAGTCCATTTTGGAAGCATGCAGCCCATTATGCTACTTACATATACAAAAGGCCAGTCCAGGCAGCGTATCATCTGAACACTGTCCAACCTTCTGGGTGCGTGTTTTCCCAATGTAACTCAACAATTACACATTTACTTGCCCTAATGCACTTCTGTTCTCCCCTCACTATTACTTCTGAGCTGCTCATAAGCTTTTGCCTGTTCCCACAATCCCACTTTGGGAAGGCATTACTGTACTCCTTTTGCAGAAAAAGAGAACAGGCAACTAAGAAGAAAAAGATTCTTCATCCAAGATCACACAGTAAGTCTGTAATTCAAGCTGTTTTTCCCTTTCCTTCCCCAAAGGACCAGCACCCTAAAAAATAGAGCTCCACATGCATAGTGCACTTCCACCCACTTTCTCTATCTTGCCAGAAGTTACAGATTCAGAGTAGACAAAATTAACAAGCCACATAAGTTACCGGATGGGTAACTGAGCAGTACAGGACATCTGAGGCACAACAGTTAGATGACAGACACATTTCCACAAGGGTTTAAACCCCACATGCTGTCTAATTACTCCCAAGGCGCCGCTGATTCTGTGGCATGTCATCAGCAGAATCAGCGAGTTGGACAAAAAACAAACAGCATCTTTTTTTCCTTTCTTTTCTTTCAGATACTCTGAGGGGAAACAGCTGTTTTTCTCCCTTCATCTGAAGAAGTTCATGATAAAAAGGAGGAAATGTCATAAATTACACAAAATGCCAGTGTAAGCTTCAAAGAAAATTACAAATGATTCTAATAACTTAATGTTTCTCATTAATTCCTCTCTATTGGAGAGTTTAAAAGTGCTTAAGACAACAGAGAAATCTCATCCAACTTTTAAAAGACCTTTTACAAATCCAGGTCATCCTCATTCTCCCAACTGTCATCAACACTATCATCCATGTTCTGGAGAGAGAAGTTCAGCAAAGTAACCATGAAAGGCTACTTTCAGCCTCTGCCCCTACTGTCACACAAAAAGCCAAACCTAGTCCAGCTGATGAGCCTGCAGAAACTTTAATTTCCCACCGCACTGAAATGTATTAAACAAAATCCAGTTCCTACATTAAATATTAAATAATATTAAAAGGAAATTAAATTTGATTGGCCTTTTTTAGGAAGGAGATGCTTCTAAAAAAAAAAGACAAAAAGAATGTAATTCAAAGCAGAACCATCTCTGCAAGTCTCACAATTGGCATTTCTTAGGCAAAATTAGGATTGCAGGACCCGAAAGCTCACCCACAGCTAATGCTTCAGTCCTGTCCCTGTAGCCAGGGTAGAGAAAGGCTCCTGCAGGGGCAAGGCACCTGGTCTTTTCCTTCTGCATTCACAGACATGATTATCTCAACTTCAGGAGTTTTTAATCAGACTTAGTGAGGAGCCACAGCTCTCTCCAGGATGGTTCCATGAAAGTAACTATAAAAGACACATTCAGATAAGGTGTACACCTATCTAGGTTATGCACATTCACCTCCACTGAAATTCTTCTGGGGCCCACAAAAAGATCTGCTACTGCAATTTCTGCTTGAAGAAACTCAGATCACAGTAACGGTGAAAAAAACACAAGGGTACCTCTGCATTATCTTCTACAGAGATAATTTTAAAAGCGACTCTTGTAGCTGAAATGGTTTCTCTACAGAAAATGCTTTTTTGACTGGCAGTGAGGACTTCTCTTCCAGGCAGCCTCACTATCTGTAAGGGATAAATAGTATCACTGGGATGACCATGGCTGTGTATCAGAGAATAGGGGGAATTGCCCACCAAACCTTGTAATGCCCCCTTTACTCAGGACTACATTAGCCACAACATCTATGTTTCAAGAATAATTGCCTCCATCTCCTAGAGCACATAGGCACCACGACAGTATGTACCTCCTGCTCTCAAGCACTGAACAGTGGTCATGGTGTAAGCTTAGCGGTCAGATTCCATACGGACATATTTCCAGCGACTGCTGGGTACAGGCACCACTGGACCCTGCTCCTTCCTATCTCCTACTGCTAAGTTTTCAAATAAACAATTAGCACAAAGGGAAGGGGGGCTAATTAACAAACAGGAACAAACAAACAGCTCTACCAAACCATTTCTGCTCTTTAGTAATTATTAGCCAAGTAATTCATAAGAAGTATTATTCGGGCCACAGCTTCTCTGTGCCTCCATCTCCCTACCCTTCCTCTTCTCCCAGTCAGGGATTTATTAAAATTAAACAGATTAGATGGAGCTCCTGATACTAAAAACTGTTCAGCGAAGCCTGCGGTGGGGAAGTGCAGAGCAAACACCAGAGACATTTGTCTCTAAATTGCTCTAAATACCTTCTGCAAATGAAATTCTAACCCAGCTGTGTTGAGAGAGAAAATGAGGAATAACTGGTCATTGTCAGCACAGAAGAAGATCAGGCAGTTATAATACTGCATGATATACTTGGGGCTAAGGATCTCTCGGCAACAATAGATTTTGCATCAGGTTACCCCGGGTAATCAGCACAGCTTTTAGGCTCAGCTTTCCCTTGCTTCATTGCTTCGGTGATAGAGTTGAAATCCCCAAGCTTTTATGATTAATTACTCCCCATAGGTCCACATATTTCAAGGAAAAAAATCATGGAGCACAGAGGACAACAGGCTTCAAATTTTAATGCCAAACTGTAATGGCAGAGTAAGGCCAGCAACATACCTATGCAACTGCAATGTTCTCTAACTGGCATCAGGACAAGCAGCGAGGGGATCACATGCAAAAAGATGTGCCCACAAACTACTTGTATGACATCATTGCTAAAAGACTAAACTGCTATTCCCTTCTACACCCTTCCCTATTCAAAACCTGAACTCTCCATCTCATGACATCAGGCCTCTTAACAAACAGTTTGCAACCCCAAACACAGTAATATATATTTCATAGGCTTCTCTACTTTTTAAAACTCAAGATCTTTAGCTATAGAATGTGATGTACCCTGAAGTACTTATGACTTCAATGTATAAGTAGGTCACTCCCCTCTCAAGTTTAGAGTTTGTATTTTCAGTACCACTCCAACGGCTTAAAATGCTCCATAATGCATGTAATTAACCCCAAGGTAAGATTATTTACATCTTGTGGTAAGGATCTAAGCAATATGGTCCCATGAGGGCAGCATAATATGGACTGAACTTCACCTGAAGTGCCCTGTAAGTTGTGGACTAAAAACTTTAGAAGGAAAGAAAGGAAAAACAACCACACCAAACCCAAGAACAAAAGATAGTTCTGTTATGAGTCAGAAAGTAAAATAAATTCTCAGTAGGCAATGGGCAAAGTATGTTCCATCTGTCTCAGACGATATAGGATGTGTCAGGATCTGTTCTATCCCTGCTACAAGAAAGGGCTAAATTCAGTCAGTAGTTTACCATTTCAGCCTGAAAGCCAGATTGACCCCAAGCTTGACCTTAGCCCGATCTTGTTTACTTTCACCAAGTCCTTTGCCCTTCATTCCTCTCTCTGGCTCTCTCCAGAAGCATTCGACCTTTTCACCTAAGAGCCGGTCATTCTAAAGCCAATGTCACTAAGGTTAGAACTGACCAGCTAGTTCACAACCCTAAACTGCCTTTATTGCAGAAAAGATCTGATAACAGTTAACCCAAAAACTTCCAGTGTGCCTTCTGTAGCCTGTAACTCCACATCTGGTGCCAATATTGTCAGTTCAGAAGAGAATGATATTTCTTACAAACTTCAAATCTTTTTTTTGGAGACAGACTTTGTACTTTGCCCTTAACATCTAATTTTCCATAGAAATACATTTTGGTTTTACACTAACTCAAGCTCTCTCATTACCACTGAAACCACAAAAGAATCCATACCTTTCTTCTTCAGAAATGCTCTTCTGGATGCAATAGGACTTTGGCGGACACGTGGATTCTGTAAAAACTTCACTGCTGTCACAATCTGATGAGGGTAGGAGGGTTGGAAAAACAGAAGAGAGAAAATACCCAAGTTAGGAATGGTCAAACTCCTATTTGACATTATGTATTTTGTACTGCAAAGTAAAGGCATCGCACCCAACACATGGAGATGGTCTGGAGCTGACAGTGATCCAACTTTCAGAAATGATTCAACGCGATTCACAGGCTGTGGCTCAACTCAAATCAGACAGCACAATTATGGCATTTCAACCTAGGGGTTTCTTGATGAATCACTCTTGAATAGCTCATCCCATACAAAAAAACTCTGTTAAGATTCTTTGGGGGTTCTGACATTTGTACAGCGATCTTTTTACCTAAGTTGGGGCCTACAGTTGAGGGCAACTGGGAGCCAATGCACAGGATAGGTAACAGCAGGCTAACTATTAAGAATGCTTCCTTTCTATGACTTAAAGCTCCCTGCAAGTTCTAAGAGATTAAGGCCTTTTCTGCCATCAAATTTACTGAAAGCAATAAATAAATAAACTTCAGCTTGCTATGACTGGGAAAGAAGCAACTTCACATGTTTTGGATCACATTACAAAAGTATCACGAGAGTCACTCTTCATGACATGAATGGGTAGGTGAAAAGTTAAATTTACATTCCACACCAGCAGAAATCACAGATTACCTTTGTCTAAAGACTGACTTCTACATCCTTCTTTAAGGGGACAGAGCACTTACACCACTTATTCAAGCAAAGGGTAAGGTATGAGATAATACTCAATGGCATCAATGACAATGGCACTGGTTTTCTGCATTTTCATTTAGTGCCAATGAAAGGTGTTTGATATTTTTCTTCATATGGCAAGTCAACTTTTCACATCCTCTCCTACACTATTACACACATTGTTACATGTTGCTGCACTGGTGATTCACTTTACCTTCCTACAAAGACACCTCCTCTGATTGGGGCATCAGGAGAGTAATGTTCCTGAAGTTAAGGGCACTCAGGAGATGGACACGTTCATGTAAACTAGTGGAAGAGATCACTTCCTTCCTCTAGAGCTAAAAATAACCATGTATATGTACGGAAGAGGATTTCTCCCCAAACAGTGGCATAAACCTTCTCCTAAAATGGTGATATACTGTAGAACTATGCCAGGTAGGTCTTGAACAGTTTCTGGAATTCGGTTCCAAAAAGGCTTTCAAAACTTTTCATGGCAGAAAAGGAAGAAAAAAACCCAGCAGCACTGCTGAAATCACCAAGTTTCACTTTGTGTTTGAATCAAACCCTCCGAATATGCATTTCTGGTCAGAGAGCAAAGTTCTGATGGGTTTAATGGCACTTTCGATGTACTCCTCAGTGCATTCCATCAATGTTTTTTTTCTTTTAAATTGCATCTCTTATTTCTTTAAATACATTAATCAGGCTAGTGTAGGCAAAACGGATCCATTGGACAATGCAATAAACATGAATTATCATCTATCCAACATGCATAATGGCTTAAAAATACATAATAGCAGGTGTAGTTTAAATGATTAGTTATTACACCTGTGGTGGGTCTGATTCAATTGGGGAAAATCATCTTTAATAGGTTAAAAGGTTTAGATCACCAGGCTTCCCTTAAAGTGGCTGTAGAGAGGGTATGATGGAGTACGCTGTCATTACTAATTCATTTAAGAAAAACATGGGGGATACAGCAAAGAACAGCATAAACGAGCGAATCCAATTTAAACATCAGGTAAAGCAGAAAACACCTTTTAAAAAAGCATGATAAATGAATTTGGAAGAGAGATGAAATTGACATATTTATTTTAACGGGAATTTGACAAAGTCCCAGCACACTTTGAAGCTGGGAGGAGAAAATGAATGGGGTATTTTTAATTCTTTGCCTTTTCTTATTTTCCTTCTTTTTTTCCCCTTAAGTTTACATTCAGTAATTCTGAACCATAAAACACTAGCGCAAAATACCCCCCCATAAAGTACACTTCAGCTTCATTTATGTGCACTTGATCTGTCTCCAGCTGAAACGCAGGTGACAGGCAAATCACAGATTTAAACTGTGCTGATATTGCTACGCCAGATGCAGAAATACAAAGTGCCCAAACTAATAACCTTAAGATAATCTGCTGAATAAGTAAGATGCCCAAATGAGCAGACCAACAGATATGTGAACATATCAAAACCACTTTCCTTCTAACAATAATTACTTGTTTGTTTCTTCAGAAACTCCTCAACACTCCCTCCCACATTTAGCAAGGCAGAGACACAGGCACAGCAGCCCTGAAATTCTGCAAGCTCCCCTATCTAATTATCAAGGTTTAAGCATTAAAATCTGTAAGAAAGAAGCAGTACTTTGCACTGCGCTATTTCGGTCCCAACCATGGGAATGTTTTATTGATTCAAACCCCTTATTAAAACTTATTTTTGCCTTGTAAAAATGTAAACATTTCAGTAGTAAATTTCACTCTAAAATAAACTTGTATTTTATCTTGCCCCTGCATCGCTTCCTCCAGCATTTGCAACATTTTTAATCTTAAACCAAGATAAAATTACAAGCAACAACAACCTTCAGGAAAAAAGAATCCTGGAAATGTATTCCTCTTCCCAATAATCCCACGTTTATCACATCTGTGTTTGCATTTACCTCTGAACATTCCTCCTATAGGCTAAGCTGAAACTTCTTAATTTTTACAATTCATCTTGCATACATGCGCAACTTATGAAGCGATTTTGGCCATGTCAAAATGCCAGTATTTTCAACAAACACACACATGAACCTCCCTACCTTCTATGGATCATTTTCTTTGCACAAACAAGGGCAACTGCAGTCCGTAATTTAAACAACAGAAAAGGAGGAGGATGATGAGAAGACTTTGCAGCCCTGTGGATAGCCAAAAAAATCCTGCAGCAAATAGCACTCTGACTCAGCTGGTAACATTGTTCCATACTATTTCTGTATCATTTGTAACACTTCTCCAAATTTTTATGGTATTAGGACACTGCACAAATAATGTGCATTGTATCATTACTCTGAGTCTTAGATTGCCAGCACACACCAGCCAGCAAACTAGTTTTATCTAGTGGATCAGGTACGTATTTCTCCTAATAAAAACCACTGGATTTGGCTTTTAAAGGCAAGTGAACCCCATAAACTCACTATCCCACCTCTCCTGCAGTAATACAATACAAAAGCCTTCTTTCCAACAGGGTGGTGATGGGTGGAACCCTGCAGCAGGTCCTATCCTGCAGTTTGATTTTCTTATTCAAAAATGAATGCAACTTCTCTTAGATAATATTTGTGCCTGACCAAATTACATAAATTCAGGCCAAATATTCTGCTTCAATGTCAAAGATATAAAAGAGACAGGAACTTTACTGTAGATGTTGTGGGAGTGCAGCAGGTTGGCAACATCCTGGGCCAACGCACAGCGCTTTGACGTTACAGCCAAGGTCCCTCATTCCTAATTTCCCTCCCTTTTGCGTTAATGGGGAAGGTAAACCCAGCCTTATTTATTGTTATGCTCAAAGCTGCAGGGTTTCCAATGAAACAATCTAAGCTACTTTATCAGTTACCAGCAATAGGAAAAAATAAACCGTCAGGTTTAAAATGCTCACTTTCTACCATCTCAAGAAAGAAAAACCTCCAAATCAATTAATGAAAATATAAAATATCACCTTCATCAGAGAAAGTTCCACAGGATTTAGTAACAGAGTTCCACGTGGAAAACAGAATTAAAAGCCACCAGAAGCACAGCCCATAAGAGCTCTAATAGATTTCCTAATCCTGGGAACCCTCTGTAGGTTATTACTAAACAGCATTTGTTGATAGACTGAGACTTTGAGATGACCTGTGATGTAAAGGTTGGGTCTGAATTATACGTTGCAAGGGACGGTATTTTGTCTTTCTGAGTGGATCTGTATCTGTTTAAATGCAACACTTCTTTTCATTAAGCAGAGGCAGCACAGGCCGTGAACTATGCACAGCCAGTTTACATTACATGTGCGGAAGCAATCAACGCTGGCAATATACATGACGTATGTAAAAGAAGTTGGAATTAATTTTTTTCCAGTGTATTAAAAAATAATAATATGGCCGTATCAACAAACACTCAACCTATTTCAGCCAGAGCAGAAGGCCACAGCTATAGGGCAAATGGAACTGATCAATATATTAGCCTACAGCAACACCCCCTCAGTGTAAAGCTGTGTGTTTGCAAGGCTCAGAAGATTAAATTGTCTGTGAAAGGTTTCTGCACTCCTACTCTAAAGGAGATACCCAGAATCCTGTTAACAAGCATCAGGCTAAAGCCAACTTACATTTTAACAAGGGCTGACTTAAAAGCCTGGTGCTGCAATGAACAGGAAACCCCCTTCAAACAGAAATGCTGCATTTTAGTAAGAAATCAGTGCTCTGCCAGGACCGACTTGACAAATATGGCTATCGGTGGCACACGGAAATAGTTGCAAAGCAGCTGTTAATCAGGGAAACACATCATAGAACGCTGATGCTAGCACTCAGGAAAAAATGCAAGGGGCTAATTATGAAGCTATATATCTCACTAAAGAGGCACGGTTCCCTGAGATTCCAGGCAGAGCTCTCTCTGACTGGGGGTCCTGGGACACTGTGTACACAAGTCTCCTCCTCCCAGGCCAAAGCTTTTCCCAATACAGTGTTCTGAGCCCCAGAATTCCTGTGAAATTTGTATTTCACAGAAACTGCTTGTTATTTCTAATGAAATTACCTGCAGGTCGGGCAGGAGCGAGGAAACACTTTAAAGCTCTTATGATTTCATTGACACTTTTATGTACAGAACCCCAGGAATCATTTGTGTTGTGAGTGGACCTGGAAACCTACAAAGTTTGGCAGACCTCAAAGTCGTACTGAGGAAAGTTTAAAAATGCAATAACAACAATAAAAAAAAAACCCTTATGTAAAACAGCAAAGGAAAAAATACAATTTAAAGCAAAATTCACAGGAGTCAGAATGAGAAAAGAACAAAGGCAAGAAGCAAGCTTCAAATCATGTCTGAGATGAAGAATTGGGAGCTAAAGGAATACAGAACGGTAATACAAACAAAAAAAAGGAAAAATCCCAGATGTCCAGAAACTGACAACTGAGAGCTCTACAAATGACATCTAACTCAAACCCATCAAAGTTAAGCGCGATGCCAACTCCACCCGCGGGTTTCTCCCTAACGGTGAGAGGACAGGCTCCTGAGGAGTCAGGGCTGTGGGCTCGGGAAGGTGAATCTCTGCTCCGCACTCGGAGCGAAGCGCCGGGGCCGGCGGGGCGGCAGCAGCCCGGCAGCGCGGAGCCACTGCTCCCCCTAGCCGAGACCGGGCGGAGGGGAGCAGAGAGGGGAGAGGGGAGAAAGGAGCCGCGCTGGGGAGAGGAGAGAGGAGAAGAAAAGGGGAGAGGGGAGAAGGAAGAGGGAGGAGAGGGGAGCTGAGGGGAGGCAGACCTCACCAGCCGGCGAAGCCCAAATTAAGTGTTTTCACTCAGTGGAAATGAAATGTTTTGCAAGATGAAACAGAAAGAAAATTGAGGTTTTAGGTAATTACTAGTTGGCATTTACATATCACAGGCTGGTTCAACACCTATTCATTTTCCTCTTTTATTTTCAATTTTTTAAAATTGCTCATTAAAATGAACACATGACAGGAACGGGGGGAAAAATTACTCTTCCTCTTTTTCCTGAGGACTACAAAATCCAGATCTACTTTAAATACATTTATCTATAATTATCACATACAAAAAAGCCTTACTTCATTTACATTAATAGGGTGACCAAAAAAAATACGATAAAAGCCAGAAAAGCTCCCAGGCGAGCTGTCTTTGTGTCAGCTTGTTGTGCCTACTTGGTTCCAGGGCCGGCCCCCGTGGAGCCAGGACCCTGCCACTCCCCACGTGTGCTGGGATGAGCAGGACTGCAGGGCTGGAAAGCCTTCACCACATGCCAGTATCCCGTTCCATCCACCTCATCTTTAGCTAGAGCCTGCTTGCAGATGCTTTCCTTCCCTTCAACACGCTTTCCTCTCATTCCTTCCAGTATTCTCACTACAAAGAAGTGACTCCATGTAGTCCCTGTTCTCAACTTCTTTGTTCCAGGAGCCACTTCACACTTCCTCCAGCTCTTCACACAGCCGTGACCTTTCCACCTTCTTTATGCACACAGAACCAGTCTTTCCTCACATAACCTTCCATTTCCAGGGATCCTGATCAGCAGCTCCAGTCAGACTTACAGGCTCTCCTGGCTCGGTGGCCTCTCCATTCAGATTCCCATCTCTCAGTCAAATACCTATTTCCTATGCAAAGGCCTTCATTTTCCTAGCCCTTCAGCTTTTTTTAATTTTAACCTTGTGAAAGTCCTATTTAACCCCACGATGCGTTCCAGAATACAATTTGTATGAAAAATGCTATATAAAATAAAGTTTTATTGTATCATATGTTAAGGACATAAAACATCCCTGATAGAAGTGTACAGGGGCTGACATGATAGACTAATATATTTTAAGGTCTATTGTGTAAATATGTATTTAGGGAATTCTAAAGCATGGTATTATTGACCCAAGTCTCTCTTAAAACACATTGATATATGGAGTAAAAGCCCTTATGAAAAGTAGCAACTTCGCCTGTGTAGTAGTCACCTTTCAAAGTGAAATATCTCTGCCATCTTCAGTTTTTTTCTGATTTGATTTAAAACAGCACAGACACCTTGACAAAATTCCTCTCTTTTGAAGAGGAATAATATTCAAGTAATACTTATTTGTATTAAGAGCTAAAAAAGAACAAGAAACTTCTACACATGCTTTGAAAGAAACGTACAGGAACTATTTATACACAGAGAAAACCTGCTATGTATTTTTTATGCTAGAAAGAAATACACCTCCTAGTTAGATTTCATAATATCAGGTTTAATACAAGACAAAATGTTAGGGGGAAGTAATAAATGCTGGAAAAACATAACAAATATGAGCACAAGAGCAAAACTGATAATGCAGCCATAATAATTTTTAACCAATGAGTAGCATGACCTTTTTTTCTGGAGTTCAAACATTTTAACTTTTTCTTGGAAAGACTTGACCTCATTTTCAGAGGAAAAATAAACTTCTCAAGTCCTCGGTTTGCACTTGTGCTAAGCTGAAGTTGCGATTTCCCTATAATCACTAGTACCACCAAAGAAGGTATTGCAGCAAGATGCACAAGGTGGGGGAGTTAGGTGCAAGGGGATAATGTTTGCCATCCAACTGGCAGCAAATTATTTGAAGGTCTGTTTACACGAAACCAGCAATAACCTCAGTGCTGAATGTACTGGATCACTGTTGGTAATACGTGGTCTAGAAAGTCAGTGTCTCATGCAAGGCGGCAAGGTATTTAGCTTCCAAGAGTGGGTGAAGCTAGTCTGCCATGGTGAGGTTAGCAAACTGGTCCAAGGGACCCAAGAAAGATGCCAGAAAGAAGGTGAAGAGTACAAACTTATCAAAGAGAATCTGATTTTTAGAACTTTTCTTGACAATTTATGCATCTTGCTTCTCTTTTCTTACAGGAGGAAGCTTAGGGATTACTGACGCTCTGTGCTGGAAAGGTAATGCAAGTGTCAAGCTTTTGAGCTGAATCACTCCAAAAGAATGTAATGACTCAGTGTCCAAGATGCTCACTACAGCAGAACGAAGATCATTCCATGGCTCCACAACTTAAAAAAATGCATGATACAGCTTTCAGAGGGGTGGATGGCAGCACCTCTAACTCTTCTCTTTTCCACTCCTCTCTACATATTGCCATTACTAAAGAGCTCAAATACAACAGGTTTTGAAAGAAATGTCTTTTACCCTATTATCTTCACATGTGCAGAACACAAAAACAAATGAAGCTGTAATTTATTACATTTTCATTCTTCTAACCACAGGGTAGACAAGGACTGCTGGAGGTTCATTCACATGCAAGGGAGCTTTAAGATGACGTAAGGATAGGAAGCCCATGTCACATCTAACAATTGTGCCTGAGTATTTAAATGCACTATTGAATGGTAGACTCCAGAAGGCTAAATCAGTGAAAGAGATGCACCAGAACAGGATCATTGTTTAGATTTACTTAGATCCTTCTAATTCCACAGTGAAGGGACCGGAAAATACTGGTAATACAATGGTTCAGATTTAGTGCAAGAGGATCAAAAGTAGAACCCATCTGTGGAAGATGCTATAAAGATGTTTTAGAATGAAATGACTCAAATAGGCAGGAAAAAAAAAATCAGCAAGCTATTATTCCACAAACCTACTATTTCAAGAACCCCATTTAACAAAATTCTTAATCCATAGGAAGTGTAGATTAGAAAATGAGTGTTTTCCTTGCAGCAATAACCCCCCAAACAATTAGGAGTGAAGTCAGGGGGCTGTGATGGCATTATGACAAGGAAGAGCTGAACGACAGAATGAATAAGGAGATACTGGAGGAAACTACTTGGATCACTAGACTCTAACAAACAAAAGGTCTTATGTTGGAAACGTTGAAGAAGCTAGAAATTGTGACAGGTGTGTAATAAATCATGCAAACCACAGCAGATGAAGCAATAGTGAAAGGAGGACTTAAAACACTGGAAGACCTTTATGTAAATTGAGGATTTTACTTCGAACTATTTGGGACAAGAATCCTCCTTTTTCTCTGTATTCTCACAGTGCCTGGTGCTGGTCTGCAACTGGCCTCCTACCCATTTATTACAACACAAATAATAATAAAGCCTGAGCAGACCATGCACTTTGTTCCTGCTGTTAATTGCCCCATTAAGGGAAAAACTAAGTAAGGGGCAAGAAATGTGATTGGCCAGAGCTGCCTGGTCTATGGGGACTGCAAGTGGAATAATTTTATAGATTGGAAAGCAGCTGCGTCCTTTGTCTTTGTCCAGTTCCCAACAGAAAGAAGCTCACATCACACAATTTCTCCTTCATATATAGGAATTTGCATGAGCAGCCTCAAAAGCAATGGAGCCTTGCTATCAACTCTTCAGATGCTTCCTCTACAATAGGAGTGAAAGCCAATATAAGGGCAAACATGAGGAACATTTCTGCTGTAGCTGTCCATACCATAAATATTCTGCAAACAACGGGTCCACTTCCTTTTCCCCTGGGGTCAATTTGGCATTTTTCATGGATGCTACATTCACCGCTTAAAGAAACAAAGCATATAGGTGTCATGACAAGTTCTGGGTGCTGCTCAACAGACCTGTACTGATCAACAACAACTCTCTTGTGGAACACTTGAGTAAGAGCACACCATCCTAAACTGAATTTAAAAGTCCAACAGAATTAGTTCTACAGAGAATTACACCAGGGTGCTCTTCCCTAGCTTCCGCGCAGAAATTTGGGTCCAACCCAAGAGATCTACAAAACCAGAGAAGGTTCAAAGTGGCACTTACACTGTTTGTGTTTTCCTTAAACCTTGGCACAGCCAGTGTATGTCAGGGATTATTATAATTATACTCTTTATGTGCTGAAAAATTAATAAACAATTACTTCAGCAAAAACAAAAAAAGGAAAGCAGCCATTTCCATGACAAATGCTGCAGGAAGCATTAACAACCCTCTGAAATCTGGGTCCATACCACTGCAAGCGTTTAACACCAGTGTAAGAGTGGCCACTGTTGTCATAGAGAACCAGCACAACTCAAAGCTCCAGTTGCTACTCTGCACTTTCCTCTAGACTCTGTACCTGATCCATAGGAGCTACAAGGCATTTTTCTATCTTTGTAACAGAAGAAAGTAGATTCAGTCTTTAATGCTGCTTTGGCCCAAGTACAGGCTGTTCAGTCATGCCACAAAGTCCACATTTGGGGTGAAGCATTTGAAACGCACTACTTTCACGCCTGCCAGGCCAAAAAGGGCTTCCACACTGCCCTCATGGCTGGAAGCTAAGGGTTATCTCTAATGTGGCAGGAAGTCAAGGGAATGGTAAAAATACATGCTTTCCTGAATAAATAGGTGAGCTACAAATGCCTGGGACCTTGATAAATTCTTACTGGAATTTGTTTGCAGCCTAAATCTTGACTAAAATCTGACATTCAATTCATCCCTAAAATATTAGCAAGCTCTTTATTAGCTTCTTTGAGAATCCAGAGGGAACTCAAGTGCAGTTGCACTCAAAGGCTTCCAATTTTCTTTAAAAAAATTAAATAAACTTAAATAAATCCCACATATCCCTTTTTAAGCAGACCCATGCTACTCAGTCTTCTTCCCACCTTAAATCAATGGTAACCCAATTCAAATGCCTTACAGCTCTGTCTGAGAACTAGTGGAGAGATCAACGCTTTTTATCTTAAGGATTATGGATCACTACTTGGCGAACATACCCAGCAGCCCATTAGAACCACCACAAAGGGCACAGTTTCTCTTTCCACCCCTCAGACTCAAGAAAGCAGCATATAAAACTTCACCCTTTCACGTCGTAGTTCTTAGCCTGCCTGCCTTGTTTCATACTCTAAACATACCAAGATTTATTAACCTTTACAGTAAAAACAAATAAAATGATGATGAAGTAAAAACACAGTGATGTAAGGGCTGCAGCTAGCACCGTTTATCTGTGGAAATCCAATTAGTGCTCAAGTGGCAGAGATACCTGGAAAAGTGCTCACAATCAAATCAAAAAAAGATACAAAAACATTAACCTCATGGCTAAAAACTCCACATTTAAACATTAAAGTAATAAAGGTGCTTTTATTGAGTATTTTCTATATTTCATTAGGTCCCAAATTGATGAGGAGCCCTAGAGATGCATTTCCTGGGCTTTTGGATCCAATGCTTCACTTTGTTGTTGTTGTTGTAAAGCAAAAAAAAAGGAGTGCTTCTTTCCAGAATGACAAACTTCTTTCTGCAGTAGCAACTACAGCAACAATTGCTTATGCAGGAAATGCTGAGAAGCCTATGAAGATATTCTTAGATCTGACACATTTATTCTGTACTCACCATGATGTGAGCAGAAATGTTATCTGAATTACTTCTGCATGTAAGATCATCTCGATTTACCTCTGTTGCTGTGCTCTACCAGAAATTCTCCTCTCAAAGCCATTGCCTTATGTCCCTCGGCTGGGAAAGCGACCATATTGATGAGCCAGTTGCTAAAAAGACAAATACCCACTCTAGACCTTGATGGTCTCAGAAAAGAAGATAGGAACTGAATAAATGATGAGATTAGTCAAGCCCCTAGCAGTCGGTGCCCTCAGATTAGGTCTGCTTAAAAGACTTAAAGAAAAAGCACACAGGACAATGTCCCTGCTCTATCCTTTGAATGCACGTTGTCAGCATTAAATTCACTCAAATTTATTAAAAGAGGAATCAGGAGAGTCATTGTCAATGACCGTAAGACCAAACTTCTGAGTCACAATTTTCTTCATCTCTGGAAACCCACCAAAGAGACACAATACCTCTTCATAGCTTTGGGACCAGCTAATAGAACTTCACCTGTTGGTTTGCTTATAGCAAAATGTTGCAATTGCTTCTGGTATCAGTTTCTGCATGCCATTCTTAAGCCTTATACAGAGGAGCTGAATATATGCCTTCAGAACAGAATGTATTATATGCAAAATAAAATGCACTTAAATTCCATTCCAAGGTGAATTAACTGAGTTAAAAGAAGCAAACTTCCTTAAACAGAAAGTTTGTATTTATATTTACATTTCAGACATATTTATTATTTTGTATTGTGTATTTTTCATAGTCCCAAAGTCTTCCCTGTCTTTTCAGGATTTCACGACAGATCTCTGTCAGGAATTTTATCTAATGCTAATCCTTAACTTCTTATTTTTTTTTGTCATCTGAACCCACTATTCAGAAATAAATTTAAGATTTAAGAATATCATCCTCAGATTATACTGGGTACCGGAAAAGTTAATTCCCAACTGTACTGTATCACTGGGCTGCTCCTCACACTCATGTGTTCTGAAGTCACTGGCCCTATATGTGGTATTCTCATTTGGCGGAGAATATTCATGAATTAGCTTTTAGATGCCAAAGAGTCCAACCTGTCTTAAGGGAGCAATTTCTACATCTCTTTAACTTTTGTGCTTGTATGGAGCAAATTATAAATGGGAATGTGATACCTCAAATTTGCACACGCAATGTAAATTGTTGAAAATAAAAAATTAAGGGGGAAAAATATTCCTGCATCCAACAGATTCAACACCTCTGTCCCCTGTAAGCAACAGGGATGAGTACTGGGTAAGAATCAGTCGTGAGAGACCTCCTCCTCCTGTCTGGAGTATAGAGAGTCCTGGTTTATTATTCTGCATTTGCATGTGGCAGCAAATGTGTAAATGTTTTAATAATACAAAAATCCCAATAGAGTGGAGGAGGAGGATATGAAAGAAAGAAATACAAGGACATTTACTTTCTTGAGAGTGAGATAGAAAGGAAAACAGAGAAAGAAGATGACACGATAAGGGACAAAGCATGCTTTCTTGGGTATATCTGGAAAAAGCTAGAAGAGAAATCATTAGGAAGTCCAGAGTGCATCTACAGTGATACAGTGCGGATCAATTCATTTAACACTGCCCTGTACATTTACAGAAAAGTACTTTTGATATAATAAAGGCTCATAAACACACAGAAATTGGGTTAGACTTGTTTCGAATTCCTGCCAAACAATGGTTCAGAAAAATGAAGCTCTATTTTAATTAGCTCGACTCAAGAGTGATTTGATAACAGCAGATGCTGTCTGGATGCTTTCAGCTTGATGGGCTCCACATACATGAACTTAAGAGTGGCTTTGATGCAATTAGATCTCTCTCTCTCCTTTAACATGTGTTAAGCTGAACCAATGGCTTGTGTCTATTTAACATCTGGAACTGGAAGGATATTGACACTCTTCCTCATTCTTCTCCAAATGAGTCGAGCTAAAGTGACGAGAAGATGGCTTGTTTGGGCTTACCCATGCAGTTTCAGCAACTTGAGTACAGAAAGGAAGGGCACCAATATACTACCCACAATGTAATATTAAGGTCTGAACATTAGATCTGTTTCTACCACAAACCACATTGCCTGACATGTAATTTTTACAGGCTTGGTTAGTGTCAGTCAGAAAACCTGTTCTATCAATTGCTGCTTCAACTTGTGTCATTTTTTGCAAAAACAAGGACTCAATAATAATTCCATGCATCTGTTTCAGCCCTGTATTCCCAGGAGATACCACATACACACACTGTACCATTAGAGTAGCTCCCATCCAGCTGTGGTACAGCTCTCCCATCTACAGTCCACCATTTTCTTTTAGAAACAACTTCTCTCATTCCTGGAAATATCTGTGCATTGACACCCTGGAGAACCCTGTGCCTTTTGAAAGTGATCTACCCACCTCACTCTAAGCCATAAAGTACAGGCATTTGCTAAAGGACACATGCAACATAAGAGCTGCTTTAATGCATCAGGGACAAGGCTAATAGGAGGTCTTGATTTGTTAATTATCTGTCAGTTTGTCACAGCTGGGCTGCAAGGAGTGGGTGAGGGGGAATCTTTCTGCTTGGTTCTTTCTCTAAATGCTGAATTAGGCTGTCAAAACCTTCATCCCACCACAACAGCCTGTGAAAAGAAGAGCCAGACTATCCTTTTCTTCCTCCTTTTCCCAGCAGGATATGCTGTTTCAGATGTCCTACCCTCCCATCATGTCTCTGGAAATGTATATGGCGCATATAAAATGACCTTCACAACATCACACCATGCCAGTTTAGTCAAGGGACATTAGTGGACCTGAGCATGATAAATCAGAGAGGAAATCCCAGTGCCTTGGGAGCACGCAGGAGGCATTTATTCCACAACAAGTCCTAAAGTTGCTACCTGCTTGAATCAGCAGTTTCAGAGTAGGGTTTTGGAAGGCAGAAAGCTTGGCCCCTGTGAGAGTAGGCAGAGAGATATATATGGAGTTACAGAGATAAAGAGGTGGAGTAGTGGCAAGATTCCCTTTCTCCTTACATCTCTGCCCCATGTAATCCTCTAAATAGGGGGAAAAGTTCAGGCTGTGAAATGGAATAAAGCACGGAATACCTCCATGGAGACAAAGCCAGAATAGCAGAAAGCAGGCTGTGATATAACAGTAGAATTTACTATAAATGCTTACACCTCTTTAAATACAGCTAAATGTGGCCGTTAAGCCATGAGAGCCTAGGGAGATCCCCACCCACTCCTCTGTTTTCCCTGCAGGCCACATCCAGAGCATCCCATCACTCAAGTCCTCTCCTCAACAAGCCCTGGATTATGAAAAATCCCCTGCAGGAGCTTCCCACATGCAACAGACACACCCCTGTTCTACCACCAGCGATGCTTCTCCCTTTCAGGTGTGGGAGGCTCCAAATTTATTCCATGTACACAGGGGTACTGCCTTCTTGAGACGGGAAAACTGAGGGCTCTGGCTCTGTACAAGTGATCAGAAGCTATAAAGTCACCTTGAACTGGAAAAAATGACCATGAGCATTCCCCTAGTCCACTGCAACACAAAAAAAAAATGGTGTCTCAAGTTAACATTAGTTTATTTTACATTCATGACAGCCAAGGAGCACATACATACGCTCAGTCAAATTCTCGAGGCAATTTTCTTCTGTGGACCATCTCCTGTAGTTTGACAAAACTGGTGCTTTTCAGCATTTGACCCAGATTCCCTTGAAACTAGCATTTAATTTTCTAGGGTGAGCCACCTACCAGTGTACAGTATGTCAGCTCTGCGGGGAGAATAAGAGCTACAGCCTCCTCACCTCATTATTTAGCCCTGAACACTAAAACAAACCATACATTTTTATACAGACAGTCCCACCTTCCCCAGATGGGGCCTACTGAGAACTCCACTGGGGACAAAATAAACCTCTTTATCTTGTAAAGTAAAGTTAATAGATTTGTTTTAGGCAACATTTGCAGAGCTTGTCCCCTGGAAAATAAAATTTACTAGAACTTTATGCAAGCTTTGACTCCCATTTACACTCATCTGTTGGGGTTGCTCATCTCATACTCGTCAGCTGAGATGGCAGCGAGTTCTTTCAGGAAAATGAGAGTTACTGGAATAAATGCTAACTCTACAAACGAGGACGAACAGAACTCCTCATAGCAATTACAAGTAGAAAGCTGTTTACTGGCTAGTGACTTTGTGACTTCCTTTGAAGCCTTTTGCACCCCTTTGGGGGTTATAACCCAAGCCTGAGAAATGCTGCTTTAAGGAACTTAACTATAAAGAGACACAGCACTGGTGATGACAATGTGATGACATAGCACTGTTCCCCACCCCACACCTACATAGGAGCTCAGGAGCAATTTCCAAGCAGGTCCTGGTAGCCTCAGCCCCTTTGCCTTCAAAAGCTCTGCCCTACAGTGATACAGACTCATGGGTGTTGAGATGATGCTTGAGATAAAGACCCAGTAGCATCGATAATACAACCAATGCAGCAGTCAGCATTAATTATTCCAAACTACTATAGGGCAAGGCCTGTGCCTCTTAAACCATCTGCCTCTCAATCTTCTGGTCTTTAATAAAATCATCCTCCCAGCCATAGGGTGTTACTAGAATTATACATACGTATGTGCATGCAAAAACATAAATGCAGGAGAAGAGATTCAGGTCCTCATTAAAAAATGGAATAAATAAGAATTCACCAAGGAATTTTGCCAGGGTCTGATTTCCAGATCTGGTTTTGCTGCATTCTTGCCCACAGCCTGCAGAGTTCTGGGTGCCTCCCTATCCTTCTCCAGCTGCACAGTCCTCTTCAAATTCAGACTTCTTGCACCTATAATTACTAGGTGCCCTGTGCCAGGCTCCTTTAATTAACCAACCCAACTCTTCTCCCTTTGGGATCAGACTAAGCTCTTTTTTATTAGATCCATCATTAGTTCCATCAGTATCTAGGCCTAAGCAGGATACCTTACACCACTTTGTAAGTGGGATTGTAGGGTGCAAATGACCTCCAAAGCACCTGCCTGCGGAATAGCCGAAGAAAGCAAAGCTAGAAACCAAGGAGAAGTGGCATGAGGGGTCGATACAGCACCTTTCAAACTTAATTACATCAGCAAAATTGATGCAGCTCAAAATCCTCAGGAAAATACCTCGCATAAGGGGGACCGTGGCGTGCCAGTTAGGTGCTGCTACAATGCTGAAGGTGCTTCAGTCCAAAGAGCAGTGAGACAAGAACAGAATAAAACCCCGTAACTTGTCATTACACCAGAGACAACCTTGTGGTTTTCAGGGCCTCAAGAAAGAGTCAAGCATTCCTGGAGAGCATGAGTTCCCAAAGCCTCACTCTCTCCAACTGACACCTAGGATGGAGTCTGAATTACAGGTCCATGCAATGCCCTCTAAGAAGAGGATTCCCGTTTCACTCTTTGTACTCAAGACTGATGTTTCTGTCTCCCAGAAGACGTAGCGGATCAGAGTCCATATACTATCCATATACTATCTTCTTCCTACCCCCCATAGTACCTCAGAACATCTTTCAGGCAGTTTCTTTAGCATTTATTGGTATTTCACCCTTAGCCAAGACACTTTCTATCTATGAAGCCGCTTCATTTAATTTTTAGACAAACTGCACCACAGTGCAAAAAGAAGGAAATGGCAAAATGTATGCTAGCCTTGTCTGGACCACGAGATGCTCTGAATGTATATGTCCATGCATGTGGTGGAGAGAGAATGGGAGGTGAAAAGCAAAAGAGCTGGCTAATGTCCTGGGATTTCGTAGGACAGGCGGTCACTCCAGTTGTACTGCTTGACTTCCCTAGAGAGTTTTCTCAAGGAGAAACCAGCCATCGATCTTGGGACACACAACTTCCAGGACCGTTCCTTATCTCAGAACAGCTTCTGCCACGAATTCCTGAATGCGCTTTAATGTTTAAATTATTAAATGCATTAATGTATTTACATTATTCAAGTCTTATGTGCATTTTTCTAAGATAATTTATGTATAAGAGCTTGAATGTCCATGACTGTTAATGTCTACAACCCTTCCTGTTCATTATTGATTCTGGAAGGGAAAAAAAAAAAGGCAGTGTTTTAATGCCTTATTTTTAATGTATTAAGAGTCTGAATAAGTGCATTCTCTTTTTTCTTTTGTAATTTCATAATTTAAGTAGTGCATTTATTAAACTGACACAGTATGAATTGTGGTGAAGTCTGGCACAGGTCCATGCTGCCAACGCAACCCAACCGACCATCACGCTACTCTGCAAATCAAGTACAAGCTCAGCTCCTCTTACACCAGCTTTTACTCCCTACCTGAAATCAGAGGGGACAGAGACTACAAAGAGGACTCTTTAAAACACATTTTCTTTGCTGTTTACATGGCTTTTCTCTGTTGTCTCCATTTTAAGGCAGTGTAAGTATACCTGTACTTTAAATGTAAGTTTTCTTATACTATTGATGAACTGGTTTAATGCAAACTTTTTTCTTCAATGAGCTCTGACACACATATACTACAGTAAAAAATTTTCTACGGTACCTTTTAAGCCTCAAGCTCTTAAAAACCTGAACTGAATATAATTCTGCTGTTTCTACACCACAGCTGAGCATATCATAAACCTGAACATTTACCCACACCTTAATGTTCACAGGGAAATTATATAGAGGAATCAGGCCACCTCCACTGTTGAACTACAGTCACTTCTAGAGCAGAATGCAACAGCTATTCTGCAGTAGCTGGCCATCTTGCATGTCAGTTTGGGACAAGAATGCTATAACAGGCAACAGGAATTGCAAAGAAATTCAGCTAACACACAATAGAGCTACCTCCGCTCACTCCACCCACACGTTAAGTGGTGTTGTATGGACATGCACTTTATATATAAATTATGAGTAAATGCTTTAGATGTTTATAGCCAAAAATACTACTTTCAAAGTCCAGTTTTTACTGCCAGACAAATCCACTGCCAGCTGAGCCTGCACAGAGCAACAGTGACACCCGATGGCTTCCAGCTTAACCTTTGGACACACGTTCCCTGCAAGAAGAACCCAGGGGCTCCATTTCCTCTGTCAGTAAGGTAGCCCCAACTCAAATCACCTATCAGAGCTACTCATCAAGAAGCTGAGCTGCAAAGAGATAAAACTTGCTGTACGTAGGCACTGTATGTAATTATGAGTGTGTGCATGAGTTTCACAGTACGTTCTGCATAATTACAGCCTTGCCTGGCACAGTTGCCAGTGCGAGCATGAACACACACGCACACACATAATGTATGCACAATATTGTGCATATGGACTTGGGAAAAGACAGAGAACAGTGAAAGTTGCTGGCTGTTGTTTTAAGAGCTGACTCTGCCATTTCTAAGGTTAAGTTTGTGTTTTTTTGCTACTCATTACCATTCTTTAACTGTTACAATTTATATCAGCATATAATGTTAAATAATTACAGGGAGCGGAGCTCACTCTAGCGAGGATATAAATGCGCTGTGGGATTCTACAGATTTAAACAAATAACACTCACAGCAGGGGGTGAGCAGATGAATTAGCATTAATATCCTGCCTGGGAGATCCCAGTGCAGTGTTATGGCTTAAATACAGATCTTTTCTCTAACAGTCAATATGACAGCTACGAGCAATACAGCCCAGCACATTCACTAGTCAATATAGCAACTGCAGCTAAAAGAATGCCCTTGTAATAATCCATACAGCAGCCAGTTAAAATAAATAACTTCCCTTTAACAGTCTATATCACAGCCAACTGCATTAAAACCTTCCCTTTTAAGGTCTATACAATAGTCAGCTAAATGGAAAAATTGGCATCCTTCTTGGCTGCTTCAGAGGGAAGACAAGCACTGAATGCGCTAGAGACCAAATTCTCCTCTCGTCTCTTGGGGGACCAGGGGGGTCCCTTCCATATCATGCCAGTGGGGAATCCTGCAACGCTGCTATCACAGCTTGCAGTTTCAGGGTTTTGAGAAGAGAATTTCAGCTTCCAAAGCCATCACTTCACTACCTTTCACAAAGCAAATACATTCACTTTAACAAATAAAGAACAAAACCTATTTCTTTCCTAGTCAGAATAACGAATCAGGTAGACCACAGCTATCCAGGAGGAGCCAGCATATGTATCCATAGTTCCTCAGAATGAAGGCAGTACGCTTCTTCTAGCACTTCTATCACTAGAGAGATATCCCGTCTCAGTTTAAAAGCAGAACCCGAACTTGAACTCTCTGTTTCAAATCAGCAGCTACTTTTTTGCTCTCTAACAAGAAGCAACAGGCTGAGGTAGGCTAGGAGTCCCTCAGACTATACCACAGCACTTCATTTTGCAATAGCAATTGCAAAAGACCGTAACATAAATCATGATAGAAACAATTACAAAGCATCCAAATCCAAAAACTGAACTGGAGGAAAATCCATGATCACAATGACTTCTGCCATAAGGCTACTCCATAATGTTTTATATCTAGGGTGAAATTCTGTTCTCATACATAGGTTTTATATAGCTCTGTTCTGTGATGGAGTGCCTGAAAATTAACTGACCTGCAAAACAAACTTGGAGAACTTCAACAAATTAAAACAGTGCTTCTTAAGGCAAATTAGAAAGTAAACCACAAAAAACTCATAAAGCACTTAATACTGAGCTTATAGTTTACAAACTGGTGTACAAGCAGTAATAAATCTCTAGAAAATGAAATGTGTAGAAACTTTCATATTTTCCCTACTGCTAAGAGATTTTATTGATAGGGAATTCTGCCACTAAAATATTACATTTGCTGGCTGCTTATAGAAGAAAGGAGATAGATGACAATTTTGTTAGAAATTGGAATGCTAAAGCAGGAATGGCATTTATTCTTCAAAACTCCGCAAATGAAAAACATCTGCTTGCTTTCTTTTTAAGAAACCTGTCCCTTTGGGTATATATTAAAAATCATAAACATAAACCAGGGGCCTAAAATCCCACCAGATGTTTGGCACCTGGAGCCTTTTCAAGGAATTGATCAAGGACAAAAAGTATTTTTCAGGTAAGGGGAAAAAGTTATCTCAAAAATCACGCTGTCAATGCTTTAATTTATTTTATCTCTGATTGTAAGGGCAGGCTGCAGCTACAAACACATTCCAGCTTATAGCATCCCTAATTAAATATAAATACACCCCCCCTTACTCCACAAGTCATGGTTTGAAGCTTTGACCATATTTTGCAAAATGACAGTTATTAAAAACAACAAACATGCATCACAGTGAGTCATCTGGTTTCCAACTTCTGAGTCAAAAGGGGCTGATTCCACACAAACTGAAACCTGGCTCTCTGACTACTTGCATGTTTAACGATTTGTATCTCTGCACCACAGCTTCAGAACAGGATGTGGAAAAAAAAGAATGAAAGGGAGATGGGAGAAAAGGGAGGGGAGGGGAAGAGAAAAAACACTTCTTTACTGGTCCCAGTGTCACTGCAAATAAAGGCCATGTCAAGATTTAAACCATAATAATGGAAAGGCTATAAGGTCCCTGCTATAATGTTTCCTCTGATATTCCCTTTCATAAATGCTCTCTTTATGTTGCATGCTTTGCAATAATACATGTAATGTTTGTGAACTAGCCCCGCTGGGGAAGCTGTACCATATGAAGCTTCACTGAAGGCAACATTAGAGGCTAGACAATTCATTTACCAGTTCCTCAACTTTAGTTAGCTGCACCTATTTTCTTCAAGGGAATGCAGCAAACATGAGGAGACAAGTAACATAAAGCTACCTCCAAATATGTTTAGCTGGAAACAGATCTGTATGTAGGAGGCCATGGACACATAGTACAGAGTTTTGCACTCTTTCACCAGTGCAATAATTCCTTTCTGGGTAAGACTAAAAGCCTCTCCCCAGGTCCTACATGTATAAGCAAGAACCCAAACTTGTTCATAGCTATGCCAATCGGATCAATAGCATCCTCAGCTTCCTCTTGGCAGAGACACTGAAGAACATCAGAGCCAAGAGTATCTGCACAATGGATCCAGGCCAGCAACAGAGCTGTGAGCCTCCTGATGGCAGTATTTACACACATGCATGGGCACTGCCTGCAACACCTTTCATTCCACATGTGCACAGCAAGACCCATTCACTTCAGGGAACACATTAAGCTGCACAGAGCTGAGCTATGCCTTCCCAGAAGGAATGACCTTCAGGAGCCTAAGGCACCTGCATTCCTACCAAAGAAAAGACCACTACCTCTGTAAGAATTTAGGATGAGACTGGAATGCCATGGGGCTTTAGTACTGAATTTCCCAACTGACCAAATACCACTGCTTTGAAGCGTACTGGGTGCTTGGTAGCTGACCGCTGGAGTAAAAACTAAATCCATCTTTACAGGATTGTGGCAACCTGATGTTGAGAAAAGGGTTGTCAAAAAATACAGTCGGGGGGGGGGGCTTGTCTCAGTCTTGACTGTAATTCTCAATCACTGCACAGAAAGTATTTATATCCTGTTGGCAGCATGTGTAACCAATGCGACTCTTCATGTCAGAGCTGTCAATTACGGGCTTGACTTATGAGGAAAGATTAAATGAGCTAAATATGTAGAGCTTGGCTAAGAGACCAGGATGGGGGTGGGGGAAAGCAGAAATTATGTGATAACTGTCTGCAAACATCTGAAGGGTGCAGATGCTTAAGGAGGAAAGGAACCACTTAGGGTGGCACACAAAACAAACAGGAGAAGCAAGACAGAAAGAAGACACAGGAAAATCTCAATGTATAGCAGGGAAACTCCACTGCAGCAAGATGTACTCCACTGTACAATGGTATCCCAAGGAATACCAACCATCATTCAAGTCACTCAGATGCTTGACAAAGCAAGAAGCTGACAGTAGAGGAAAATCCTGCTCTGATCAAAAGATAAAACAGGTAATGTAAAAAAGTGGGGCACATTGTGGGACTGACGATATGAAGCTCCTTCTCTTGCTCCTCTCCAGCTATAAAATCCTTTTACTGAAAAAAAAAATAAAATGCATATTTTCATTGTTACTTTTCCAGAAATGCAACTGTTAAAGTAGCAGTGATGTGTTGTGGGGTCACAACTGGGCAAAGGACATGGGTTGTACAAGGAGAAGAGTTGTGTAATAAAGTAAACCAAAACAAACCCAACCCCAAACTATTAAGATGTTTGGAAGGATTTGCAATGTAAGTGACAGAGAAATACAAGAAACATGAAAAGCAGGGAAACCCTGAAGTAAGTTGGTTAGGAACTCCAAATCCAGAAATTATACCAACTCTCAAATTCCTAGGTTGGCAAATATTGGTGCTGAAAGTGCTGAAGGATATAATCCCCCACAAAAGCTGGGGAAAGTTTGTTCAGGTTATCACATGTAGGCAGTTATAATCTTGTAAGAATCACTACCTGTCATTTGACTCTTTTGACTACAGTAACAATGACACAGGCATTATCTGGGTATCGGCAAAGAAGCCCAACTGCTCAGTGGTATGAGAGACAGGAGAAGAACTAAGAATCTCTAGTAAACACTTTCCAGATTAGGAACTTAATGATGTGGAGTCAAGAGACACTCCAAAGAACAAGTTTCTCCATAAAGTTATTTCAAGAAGCTAAAAGGCAGAGATTCCTATAAAGTTCTTAAGCTGGTCACTTCCCTCCTTAAGCTAAAAGAACTGCAAGCAATTGCTGCCCTCTACAAGTTGTTCTGCACATAGCATATTTTCCACACACATCTAGCTGAAATAATGTTCTCCTGCCTTGATCCCATACCCCATCATTACCAAGATGCACACTGTGCAGGCATCCCTTTGCTGTGCCACTATCACTGGTTTGAAATTCATAGGACCCTTTCCAAGAGCTGGGATGCATACAGCAGAGTGCTCCCAATCTTTCTGAGCAGCAAAGAGCTGGGCTGCCAACTCATGCAGAGCAGCCAGCTGACAGCAAAGTAGGCCATGATCTGTAAGAAAGAACTTGAAGGTGTAGCATGTTTAGACCTCCAAAACATCATATGAACATAAAAAGTTAAATCCATTTTTCTCAAGGGGGAAATATCAAGTAACTTTAAGTATTTCTCAACTGTGTGTTAGTGCTGTTGTTTCTTTTTTTTCCACTGTCACAAAGTGCTGTTGCTTCCATTTTACCTTCCGTGAGAGATCTGGGATCTCTGAGAGTCAAAGCACACCTACCATTAAAAAACATTCTAACCTGACTCTTAGTACTTGAATTTCTGTGCAGGTTTCGTAAAGAACAACTTAAGAGTATTACACCTATTTAAAAAACATTCTAAAAGTCTTCTGCCCTGTAATGTTGCTTTGTCTGAAAAGCAAGTAGGGACTGCTTTCAGAACTCCCTTCTGCACAAATACTCACCACAGTGTTAGTAATAGAAAATGATGGTACCAATCCTAGTTGTTATGCTGCCTCACCCAGTTGTTTAATCTGTAAACTCTTAGGAACAGCCAAAGCCATTATTACATTTTGTACAGCCTGAAAGGGTCTTAACCTGCTTTGGCCTGTAACTCCTGTAAGTTTTTAGCTTTCATACATTGTTGTATAATAGTACAACAGTTTATATCTCAAACTATGATAGTCTACCCTCTTTTAAAACTGGGATTTAAGGAATCTCCCTCAAAAAAAACTGTCTCATTGACTTCAGATGGGCAATTTAACTTGACATGACAGTGTTCCTTTAATTATTAGTAACTGAATTTGCATTGTGCACCGTATTTGCCTAAATCAACAGAGTAAAGGGAGTGATAGATTAAGTGAGCACATTTCACATGAACAACAAATGAAGACAATGAACACACAGAACTAACAGACAAAACCAGGGAAAAAAAAACCAATAACCTCAAACTTATCAAAAGGTCAAACACAAGAGAGGTCTGCTTCAGTAAATTATAGAATTCCAAAGGAACATAGCAAACCAAAGGATGCTCTGTAAGGCAGTCACACAACTCTGGCTCCCTGTTTGTGGCCCAATAAAACCAAAATCTGCACAGCAATTGCCCTCCACAGCCTGATGGAATTATTGTCCAGCACTGGGAATCCACAGCAATGCATTTAGGGCCTCCCCTGCCCAACTGCAGCTTTATCACACCACTAGGGTTACTACCTGCACGGGAGGTCACAAAGCTGAGTCTTTCCCTCCTGCTGATGGTGGTAAATTATCCTGACTGATGTTTCGCTGGGGGCTATAAGTTGCCTCCTGACTCTGGCTGTCTAGAAACCCCCTCTGGATGGATTTACTTTTAGAGAATCATTCAGTGTAGGCCACTACTCTGAACAAACCCATTGTGGCAGACAGATTTGTACAGTAAACAGGTATAAACCTTGTCTTAAACAATAAAAGCTGGGAAAATGGAAAGCAGAAGTGCGATGGGGAGCATCTCTCCAGTAGACTCCAGCCCCTCGTGGCATCTCTGGAAACAAAGTCCTTCTGAAAAAAAGTCACATTTTTTACAGATCTAGAGCAAGACCTTTGAACTTGAAAAGAAAGAAGGATACCATGGTACCCCTTGCTTAACAATGCGCTCCTGAAAACAAAGTATGAGCTTTTCAGTGAAAATACCGTTCTTGTCGTCATTTCAGACAAGAATCTCAGGCAAAGCAGAATCCTTACAAAATCCCCATGTATCTTGTTTTCTGTAGGTTTTAATAGGGCAGAAAGAGCATTTACTGCTTTGTAAGAAGTAGACGTAAAGGGATTCTTAAAAAAGGCCTATTCATAAAAGTGGATTCTGAGTACTTTAACTAAGTAACATTAGTTAGGGTACTAACAGTAACTAACATTAACTAACATTAGTCCCAACAAGCTCTCTCAAATCTGACAACATAGTTCTGTAACCTTTCCTCATTCCCACTCATGGTTTGTTCACATGCTTAAAGACCACAGTGTTGATATTGTTTAGGCTCCATCAACTTCTAATTACAGCAGTTAGAGCTAAAAGTAGTGAAACTTAAAATCTCAATTGCTAAGCTCCTTTCTCAGAAATCAAAATGAAATTCTCTTTAACCACAGTCTACTTACAAGGAAGTTTAACAGAATAGATAAGGTTTAAAAGGAGGCAATGAAACAGAAAGGATCTAGTAATTCTATTGTCTGTCACTGAATGCTAAGCACCTAAATCCAAGCAGCTGAGAACAGCGTAACTAAATATCCAGTTTCAACATCAAAAGTTTTATCCATCATAAGCACACATCACAAATTTTACTGGTTTATTTCCAAGGCAACTAAACACAAAAAACTTAGAGGAACTAAATATACCCAGAACCAAGCCCCAATCACAGCTTCAATTTGAGATCTCAACTGATGGCTCAGGAAAGCAAAGATATGTACAAAACAATGTGCTCAGCGGAGATATACTGACTGATGTGACTGTGTGCCTATGGATACACACTGGATATAGAAATGACAAGTGTCTTTTCTGCTTTCCAAGTTTTCATTATCCCTCAAAGCCAAAATTACTCAAAGCCACGGAAAGGATGAACTACAGAAGTAGCAGTATACCACAAGCACTTTAAAAAACATGTATTACATGTGCAAGACCAGAGGCTTTTCCAAAGAAATAAAAGAGGCGGAATGAAGGTCCTGAAATAGAAATTACCTCATTTACCAGGCCAACAGACTAGGTCTTACACCTGCGGCTCCAACTTATGGATGAACATGGCCAAACAGTTAACCTGTATCTCAATTAGCTTTTCTAGCAAATGGAGATAACATGGACATGCTCCCTAAACACAACAGTGAATGTGTGCAGCGTACTCTATGATGCGTGCACAAAAAGGGGTGTAATAAATACTCTGATCATTATCATGACCCTTAACATTTTGAAGATAAGTTTAACAAAGGGTGGGGAAAGGCTACGAGGGCTCCAGCACATCCCAACAAACTCTATGCTACAGAGGTAGTGGTAATTCTTGTTACCTCGTACCTTTGGACAGTGTGTTAGGAAGGGAATAAAATGTCCATATTTCAGTGCTAACTGCTATCATCTACAGCAAAAAAAAAAAAAACAGAAAGAAACAGCACATGCTAAACATAAAAGAAAAGTTAAATAATCCTGCAAAAAAAAATATCCTGGTCTTTATGCCATGATCCAGGGGTTTGGTAACTTAGTGAGAAACCAAGAGAGTGTTTTACATTTATAACCACTACTTTCACATTTACAACTCATACATCTTCCAGATACCAAGCACCAGCAAGGGAATGAGTATGTTCTGTGGCAGGAAGAAAAAAGAAAAGAAACAAACAACAAACAAGCAGTACGTGGAAAGGCCTCACTTACAAGCTCTGCTTCCTTAGGTTCTTCCTCCAACTCAGGCTCATCACAGAGGCTCTCGTGTACAACCTTCATAGCTGCAATTTGAACTGCAGCACATTTGGCAGAAAGCACAGTCCAATGGCAAACATATTCAAGCTCTTGATAACATCTCAAAAGCAGCACTATATGGTTAAAAAGCTAAAAGATGCCACTAGGGAGAGAGAAAGCAAGCTAAAAAGAGAAGTAAAGATGACATGATTACACTAACGAGAGAAATTGGATGGAAGAAAAAAAGATTCAAGAAAAAAGAGGATTTTCTAATGCTTTAATCTCACAGAAAGGGGATTTGTCCTTTGTAGTTACGCCTTTTGCACAACCCAGGACTTTAAGTGGCTGCAAAAAGACAAACCCATTCCAATTCCACAAGTGTTCAGAGGCTTATCAGAGGTGGCTGCACATACAAGCAGAAAGGGATGCAGCAGTGTTCATTGATAAGCTGGACTCAAGGAGAAGCTGATCCCGCACTGATGATGACAAACGTGGCTGTAAACAGCAGCAGAGCGAGATGCTGACACTCTGTTAACACAAGGTTACACTTCCCACTATGGAGCTACACGGCAAATTTTAATGGGGCAAGACCGACAGCCAGGGAAATGAGTGTCCGCTCTCTGCTGCAAAAATTACAGCTTTCCCCATCCCCCTCCAACTCATTCTCCACTGTCAGTGCTGTTACACAATGACCTCTTATTAGGGAGTGTTTTTCAGTTAGGACGGTTTACTGTAAGGACACTGGACAACTCAATGGATTAATAGCACGGACACTGAGTCACTTATCTCCCTTTTGGTAGTTCAAAACATCAGAAGTAGGCTGAAGAAAAAACAATTAGGAGTGTGACATGAGCTTGGAGGGCTCTATTCTGAAGGCCTCAGTAAGGCCATAAACCTTAGTAAGGTATTCTCTAAAGACCCAACATGCAGGACACAATATGATGTGTCAGACTACATCTGCTACATGACCTTGTGGAACACTGATGTCCTCCTACAAACAGCTAGAAATCATCACCTCTCCTGGATTCCTGTTGAAAGCAGCAGACTGTAGGAATACAGAGGACACAGAAGACGGTGCCACTGAGCACAGAGCAGAAGGTATTAGCACCTGGCAGGACACACTGCCCATCAGAATCACAAATACAACACAAAATCAGTTTGAATGTATAATGGCATCTGCTGATAAGACACAAGATGTTTAATTCTATTGCTTTCTTACTCTTGTGTGTAACATCACCTGTATGTTCCGAGCAGGTTTCAATCTTGCAAAGCACTGAGTACTTTCAGTCACCAATTAAGTCAAAAAAGGTGAAAGGGTACAGAGCAGAAGTCAGCCATTAGACTGTTTTCTCCTTCCTCTGGATTCTGTAAGTCTTCTTCAACTGCTTTGCACCAGATTTTGAAGTCAGCAATGATAAGCCAGAGCAAATGTCTTCCCATACAAAGCCATTTGTTGGATTCATGCCACAGTTTGCTCTGGTGTTTCCATAAACATTTTTATGACATGGTCCCATGTGCTCACAAGTCTGCTTCACGGACCAAGATCTACTGCATGCATTAGAAGGCAGCATGTATGATCCTGGCTACAGAGAAGCCACAGTAGTGTGGTGGAAGTTAGGTCATCTGGCTCACAGAACTGAATTGCTCATTTAATAAGGCTTCTACACATACTCAGCTGGAAGTAATAATGATTCTTAAGCAAACGTGACAAAGACTGTGAGAGTTTAATATATGAAAAGGAAAAATAAGGAGAAAACCTCCACCTTTCAAAGGGCTTTAATTAGCTCACACACTAGACTCACCATTGTGAAAACAAAGTTTATGTTGGAGTTCTTTAAATGTATAAATATTTTTATGTGGTAGAAATATACACATATAAAGAAGGATACACAACTGCTGTGTGCTTCCTCTGAGCAATTCTTCAGCTGCACATACAGTAAGAAATTAATTAAATCAAAGGTAATGTTAGAATCTGCCTTGAGAAAGAGAACAAACTGTTGACCAGTACAGTGTGATTATCTCCTGCTTGCTATGACCTTCTGAAGGTGGAGGGGAGCAACCCCCTAAGAAAAACAAACCACAAAATCCATCAAAAAGCACACGGTGTTAATAATAACTCTAGCTAATCTCACATACAGATGTCTATGGGATGGCGTAGTGTTACCAAAGAGGTTTTCACTGCACAGCTAACACAACTCACGAACAGCCCTTTCATTAGATGCATTTTACTGACCCTTCCCAGGTCACAGTCTTTATTCACACTTCTCTCCTGTAAAATCACCTCCTGTGTTCTCCAGATAAGAGTTACAAGGTAAAAATACTTTGATGTGGCCAGTGCCACACCATTATGGAAAGTACTTAAGTCTTCTCACTGCAAACAGCTTGTATCACTATGATCACCAAATGAAAGCCAGAGAAGAATCTCAATTAGAGATTTACATGTTTAGGACAATAACACAGGCTAAGCATTTTGGCAAGGTTTTGACTGAGTTATAGATGGCTGAAGAGGAAGGCAAAAAAAAAAGGAAAGAGAAGACTGTGTGTGTATATATATACACACATATATATTTTATAAATATATATAATATATATTATGTATTTTTATATATATAATTTTATATATAAAATATACATATTCTGCAGCTCGAGAGAGTAGTGGCTCACTTCCCAACCCTCCATCACCATAAAAAAGAGAACAAAACTGAGTTCTTTTAGTTATCATCACAAAAAAAAAAAAAAACAAGCTCTTTCCAGAACATATCTAGAGTGAAAGCATTAGATCACATGCAAGGCCAGCTGCCAGACACTTCTAAGCTCACTCTGGGTGAATCTGAATATAAAGGCAGCTTGAATGAGGTCTCCGAACTGCAGAGGGGCTTTTTATCAGTCAATAGCAGTAAGAATCTCAGTTTAAATTACGCTGCACAGGTCTTTCTTCAGACTCTTTACTAAAGAAGCACACTGATCAAGAGCATACATTGCACACCCTTAGGACAAGCAGTCCATGCTCAAGGACAATTCAGTGGCCTAGGTGACCCATGTCTAACCCCAGAAAGACAGGAGGTTAGGGCTGAAGGTCAAAGGTCAACAGAAGGGCAACATAAGGCAGTTTACACGTTTTTCACAAAGCATCAGCTCCTTAGAACAGCAAAGCAATGGATGCAAAACAATGCAGCAAAGAGATCACCTCATCTATACTACATTATCAGCAAAAATATATGCTGCTTCTTGAAGAACTTACCAACGGCTCCCGAGATGCTGCATTTTCAGTCGCGGGGCAGGAGCCAGCCTGTGAAGCAGAAAGAAGAGTGAGGTTACATTGCCACCTGATGGACATAATCAGAAATACTGGCCTGTTAACGCCACGCTTCCTGTAAGCAGGATTTAGACAGATAAAATCGTTTCTACTATCGGTACCGGTTCTGCGAATTACTGAAGTCAAAAAGGTCAGAATTACAAAAACATTAGTCCCAGAAGTCCCCATTTAAAACAACAGAATTCACAGAATCGGCAGAACTTGCTTTAGGAAGCCAGCAGTTAAGATTCAGAGAGACGTTATGAAAGAAATGTTCACCTTTAGCTGTGAAATATATGGAGTAGTGAACAAGCAGCACCAAACTGGGAACCCTCTGCTAAACTCGACTGCAACAGTTGTCACACTGCATGGTATAAGGCACAGCATTTTAATCATACATGAAATGAGAATAATCACTTGCCTGTCTCAAAGGGACCGGATGGGTATTTTACATCCACAAAGAATTCCGCAATACTAAAGGGAAGAAATGCTGCAGAAGCCTGAAGTATTGAGGAGGATGCAAAGGTACCTTACTCTGATTCCATGGCTCAGTTTTTCCTATTTAGAAGGACTAAACTGAATTGGACACCAAGCTTTCATGTTTCCATGATCCAGTAATGCACCCTTTCTGTTCTGGGCTGTTCTTCTAACGATTTCAAAATTACTGTGATTTAACTAAACCTCAAACATGTCAGCAATACCACTCCCATCCTTGTTTCACACACATAATTAAAAGGCACAGTTTAGGGCAGATGCTGAACACCCTTCCTTGCACCCTAGGAAAGGCTGGTACACAGGAGAAAAGCAAACTGTGATTAAAGCAGGTCAGCAAACCAAAGATTGGACTAGCCTTAAGATTTAGGAGCTTCCACTCTCCAGGCTCACATGCAGTTTTGTTTGTATTCATCAAGAAGAGGCACAACACTTCAGCATAGTCCCAAGTTTTACAGAATTACTCCCAGAGCTTTTCTTCACTGCCAAAAAAAAACCCCAAAACAGTTTGATTTGATCTTCTTTGTGTAACTGGTGTGTATCAGCTCTCCCAAGGCAGACAAACCTAAGTTTTACCATAAAATAAACTTAGCTTGGGCAACCATCTGCTTTCAAATGGGATTCACATGATGTTAAGATGGTCTAAACCACACTGCCTTCACTGCAGGATTTTTTATCTTAGGAGAGGTGACACACACTGGTCACATGGTAAAAACCTGCAGTTTGATTAGTAATGAAATCAAGTTTTGAGGCTCAGTTAGAGAGAAAAGGGATTCTATTCATTGAGTATAGGGAAAGATAAAACTCCCAAGAGATAGCATCAAGGTCCTTAAGTGACTTCCTGTACTCCAGTCTATTCATCACTTTTATGTAACACACTACACCTCCAAAGCATCTCAATATTTTTCATTCCCATCTACAAAACACTCAAAAAAATACAGATAAAAATAGGTATTTACCACAAGAGGGTGCCAGAAACTCAAATATACTGCAGCTCAGCTGCTTGCAGCCCTAAGCATCATCAGGAGGGCCCAGACACATCTCACACCTGGGCTCTTCAGTCTGCTTATGTGCAGTCACCATCATTTGTGTTACCTCCCTATATAGATGCAAAAAACTCAGTCACTAAGGATTCACTTGACAGAAGCACTGCAAATATCACCTTTAACACCTCCTTAGAAGTCACACTGCCCACTCTGTCTGCAGTGGAGATAGTGCTATGTGATACCAAGATCAGGGCACTTCTCTCTTCCACCCTGTCATTTGCTTCCCATTTTTATATGCAGAGTATCTCTGCTTTCCAAACTTTTAGAGCTGGATGAAAGAAAACTAATGAATAGTTTCAAGATCCATCCACTCCTCCAAAAATATGGAAAACATATGAGAATCACACCTTGCATGATTTATTAATAAATTAACCAAACCTGATTTGGGTGTGGATAAACTTACTTGGTGCATATGAACTATTTTATTAAATCCCAGGACTAACATAGGTATCTCGCCCTAGCTAATACTCTAAAATACTAGGGTCTGATTCACCAAATTCATCAAATTCAGTTAGCATAGGGTCAGAACTGCTTAGAAGAGGCACACAGAGCAACACAGATAACTTCTGTTGAATACCTCAATAAAGTATCTATAACTGTTAACTACTATTTCATTGAGCTGTTCCATCAAGCCATTTGCAGTGCCTTCTAAGAATATACATGCTTCACTCTTCTGTAGCATGCTTCAAGGAAAATCCGAAGAATTTTAAGTAGTTAGGCTGACTTTAAAAAGAGAGAAACTACAGATCAGTGATGCAAACCGCAGTGCCATAAAGGCACAAAGAAGGAAAAAAACACCACGGAATTCATATCCTCAGAAAATTCCCAGAGCATCTCAAGTACCAGAGCTTGTATGTTTTGCCCTAAGGAGCTGCACTAGTGTTCATAGACATAGACAATAAACATCCCAGATAAAATCTGGTCAATCCGGGAAACTGACCAAAGAAGGAATTCAAATGAAGCCAAAGGTACTGTGAGAAACATGTATTACGTTGACAGGTAAGAGTCATGATCCAGAAGACAAATACTCAGAAATTCTGATAGGTGCTTGCACATAACGCATGACATGCGTACAATGAGTCAGGTAATTTACGGTACTTTGGCTGCATTGTCCAAAGCTATCAATATTCTAAATGAGAACTGCATTTTTCTTCTAGTAAGGTTTCCAAGTACAAGGCATAGTGTAACTGCAAAGGAACTAGTCTTATAAAGTAGAGGACAATAACCCCCCCAATATGTTAGCTCCAAGATACGTCAGGGAGGATTCTATCCTTTCCATGCAATGACTGTCTAACATCCTGTATTTAATGAAACAATGGACATCATAGTCCAGAGAGCATTTAACTTCACCATAAAAAACCTCCTTTAAGACAGAGAATCCAGAGGCTTAACAGTAAAGAGCTACAAGCAAGGGGTGAGGAAAATTTACCTATATAAAGACTAAAAATGCAACTAAGGAATTCAGTCTCCAGTGCAACAAATCAGGCATCTTTCAACATCCCTGAAATTCACGTGAACTACTTCCTTACATGAAGAAAAAATGCAGCTACATGGAAGAGTCGATACAAAGTGGGAATAACAAAGCTTTAGAAAGAAAATAAGATTTGGGCTTTAGCACTCTGCTTGCTTCCCTACCAAGCCACATGAGAGAACATCATCAAGTGCAACAGATGTTGAAACATAAATATGTTCTGCTCACCTTGCCATCTCTCCTTTCTCAGCCTCTTATATTAAATTACTATGTAATCTGGTTTTAGCATAGTGAGCCTTTGTTTGTACTACCAGTTTGGTACCAACTCAATGGTTCAGCCATTGACTTTCACAATTTCAAGCCTTTTAGGACTCCAAGACCAGCTACATCCTGACTTCCAGGCTATGGAATTCTCAATCTCTACACATAACTGTACACATAATTAGGTATCATTTTGTGTCCAAAACTGAGCAGCTTGGAAAAATTCAGACATTTATCTAAACCCACAACACCACTGCCAACTAATGTTAACGAATTTCTGTTTCTCTCACAGTGCAAGTTAGGGCTAAATGAAATGCCAGAGGACAGGGGTGCTGGCTGAGCCAAGCCCGGCCACATACACTGTCCAAGCATTCAGCATCAAAGAAATACTGACACCCGTGAAAAATTGGCTATTCTGCTTTACAGGTTATACCATTATCCTGCTTTTCCCTTTCTTTTACTATAAGTGATACCACAGAGTGACGGGATCTTTCTTTCTGTGTATTTTATAGTAAAGACATCCCTAAAGGCCCAAGGAACATGATTTCTAAGCAAAAATAAGTATTTTAAAATGTCTGGTAGAAGTGTTATTGCCTAATTCTATCCACGTAAGTGATTTCATTTGAGCTGCAACACTCCCCCTCTCCCCACAGTGCTTGAGGCAATATATTAATTCATGAGAATGAGAAAATTAAGCTAAGAAAAACAGGTAACAAAGCAAAAGATATCTGACACTCCCTTTTAGCATCTAAACTAACCAGATTTGTAATAGGAAACACGAAGGACCCAAACATAAACATGTTAAGCAAGGCAGTGCTACTACTGGTAGCCTTATGTTGAAAGCTAGCCAGTAAATAAACATCTTCAGTGGTAGAAAGTAAATATTTTTTCAATTCGCTAAATATTTAGTGTGCAACAGGGACAACTTTTTATGCACACTGATAACAGTGTCAAAACCGCAACGACTGCATGAGAGTGGCACTTACATTTTGCCAGACTAATAAAGACATTTTAACTGGTTTTATTCCCAAATTGTCCCCTTAAGACTTCCTCTACTGTGCTACATATTCTTCAATGACATCCCTTCCTTCTGGCCAACACCATAAACCTCTCTTAAACCCCATCCAAGCCAAGAGAATTTGAGAGCACTGAAGCTTCCCAACCAGAGTTCTGGACGAGGAATGTGCAACCAGTGTAAGACATATAGTAGGTGGTGAGGATGCGGACATTTGTCTTAAGCAGGCACTCACAGCCCTGGATAGACAGAACTTCCCTCTGTCTGCACACAACCTGGGGAAGGAGGAAAGTGAATATCCAAGCATGGCTGCTCCTGGAGTGTGCGGAGGGGGTAACTATTAGTGTGGCTTGCTTTATGTGAACTGGAGCAAGGCAGACCACCAGAGCTGCCCTTCAAACTGCCACCAATGAAGTCCTGACAGGAACCAAAAGGGGTGCAATTAATTTGCCAGCACTTTTACATACAGTGTGACAGAATCCAGCAGGAGAAGTGTTAAGTGACCATAGTCACCCACCTTCAAACCACCTCCCTCCTCATCACAGCCCTCATAAAATAGCCCCTGAGGTGAAAAGTTAACTTTGCAGCCCAGGTATCCTACCTTATCTCAAACTTCCTGATTTGGAAAGCTGCACAAGTATGTTCTATGTTCACGATGTTCTTCATAGACAATGCCTTTTAACTCTCTCTGCTGCACACAGTAGGAGTTACCATTCCCATTTTTCACTATGAAGACAGTGACTGAGTGACTTTCTTTATGTCCCTAATTTTACCAGGGGATGCGATGGCTGCATTCGTGAGGCTCATTAAAAAGCACAACTTTTCCATTTCCAAATATCAAGCCTCATTTTGCAGTAAAAAAAAAACACTAAACAAGTGTATTTTTCAGAAGGGTGCAACGGGAGGATACTATATCCAACTGAAGAGAACTTGAATGCCTTCCAGGCAACCACATTTGCCAATTAACCATATTTCCTTCTCAGAAACCTCTAGGCAGCTGCCTTGTAGACCACTCAAGCAGCTTATAGATCAGTCATGGGTTGTTTCAGGATTCCCCATGCTGAAAGCACTCACTGGGAGCATGAGGAACGGACTATAGCATGTGTACCCTAAATTACGACTGATGAAAGCACATAGCCAATACAAAACTGCCCAGCAAGCCTGCTAGGAGTGTGGTAACTTGGCCCAGGAGTTTTGTGCTGCCTAGGGTATAAATTTAACATAAGTAATTTTTGTTTCAGTTCAGTTCAACCATGTTCTCTACAAACTCAGCCTCTTCAGCCCAAAATAAAAGGATTAAAAGAGAAGTTCACAGCAGTTTGTCAAACACGGATGGATTTGAACAACTGATCATAAAAGCAGACTTTGCTCTGTTTTCTCCCCTGCTGCTGGAGCAGCCAGACCTTTCATCTCCTGCTGGCTGCAGGGGGGTCCTCTGCAGCGACCTGAGGGGTTTTACAAAACCCCATTGGTATGACATACACAGGTGTCTGTCTGAGACACTGGTGTGATGAGAGCACTGCCACTAACGCTGAGGCAGGTAGAGTTTGTAATGAAACACAAGTTACATTCATCGTGAGCAAGCCAGCACAGCTGACTGGGAATCTACGCTCCATACAGCTGCATCCTCCTTCCCTGTGGCTCCTCCATTCATTTCAGGTGACAGTTAAGAAATATATTCAACTTTTAATACATTTCTTGAGCACACGCTCAAGCCAGCAAACCTACATTTCTCTTTCACCCTCCCCATTCAGTTTTGGACAACGCTTGTACTATATCCATCATTGTTTTGCCCTTTTATGCTGTTGGTTCAAGGCTCTTTCTCCTTAACAGTTCTAAGGCATAGACAACGTTTTGGTCTAACTGGTACTCTACAGAACACACCTGACGCATAAATCGCCTTCTTTCTTTCTGACTGTGCTTTTTTAGCGGGTTTCTCTCCCTGTTTAAGTGCTTTATTGCGTTTCAGAGACCCTAAACCGAAAGGGACCCGGCCTGCCCAGCTCTTCCCCCCTCAGAGCCGCCCTCGACGCCCGCCGCAGCCTGCCCCGCATCACCTCACGCTGCCGCACCGGGCAGGAGGCCAAGCCACAAACCCGCCTGGGCCAAGGCGCAGCTCTGCCGGTGCCACCGGGGACAGGGTATCCGCATCGCCGGGAGGCACACACATGCTACAGCGGTGCCAGGCCGGGGCTCCGCTTCCCCGCGCTCTGCGGCGAGGACGGGCCCACGGCGCGGGGCTGAGGCCCCCTCACGAGTGACCGTTACGGCAGGTGCGGGCGGCGGTTGGCGGCCAGGCCGCGGCGGCACCGGGAGGCTCAGGGCGGTGTGAATGGAGCCGCGCCGCTCTCCCGCCCCACACACCCGT